>JAILXH010132802.1:14456-27227 GCA_023558415.1 Piaractus mesopotamicus
ACTTAGAAGCATGCAATTTCACATATAAAACATTATTGTTTCCATAGTAACTATTACAAATGACTATGGAGCTTACAGATTATTATACCTAAACGTATACCATAATATGGTGACATACAATTAGTTGAATCCTTAACCATTCTAGTCATATAAGAAGTAGGAACTACTTAGACAAAAGAATTAAATTGTTAAGACAATTTCGAGGTTATACGTCACACTACTATTTCTAAACAATGCTTAAATGCATGGTTACACACTAATTCAGTAAAATAAGCGGGTATATTATCATCAATATTTTTGTAGATATGTTGGCAGAAACTCTATGATTAAGGTATACATAGTCACACGAGCTACAAACTTTATCATCCTACTTCTAATAACCCTACAAGAAGACTTGCAAAAAAAAAAAGCAGATATATAAAATTAACTGTGATTACGAAACATATGGATTGCATGTTTCTCAAACAAAAGAAAAAGGAAAGTTAATAAAATGGGTGAAATGAACATAGTTGCAAATGATCAAAGATCAACACAATAACCTAGATCAATGAAGAAAGTTACAATTCAAGAATCAGTATAACTACTAGAATATTAAAAAAGTATAGTGTAGAAAGTTTGGTATTAATTCCCTACGGCAGGGATTAATCAATTCACATCTGACAAGCAAACATGTTAACAGTAACAGAGGTGTTCTTCACAGTTTGATAAAGGAAAGGCATTTGATTGATACTTGATTAAAGATCACATTGTGAATACTTTGCCAGAAAGCAGGGCTCTCAGGAGCCTAGCTTCTGCACAGACCCCAAATTTATGATACTGAAGGAATGCACTTAAGAGTATCTGGCCACACCGAGGGGTCTGCCCAGGGATTCGTGAGGTCTCAACAGTCCCCTCACCCAGAGTTGATTGGTGGGCCATCTTTGGCCTTTGTTTTAGGTTAGATGTCTCTCTTTGTGGGGGAAGGTGAGATGTATGGTGTGAGAGAGAGGGAAAGGAATTTTCAAAAGTCACAATTTATCAGTATCCCAAAATTTACTTCAGTGATGTCCAAAGGTCTCTTCAGGATGTTTATAAAGGGGTGGTATGACGCTCCATTACATTGCCCTTAAACTGTTAGTCGAAAGAAAAAGAAACTCTTCAGACCTACATTAGTCTCTACTAATATTAAAAATACTAAAAAGACTAAACATCAGGATGTGCACGGACACACAAATACTCAGTTAACCATTCCAGGTTCCAGTATTTGAATACTGAAATCATTATTGAAGTATTCTTTCCATTTCATCACAGGAAGATTGAGAAAATATGCAGACTAACAGGTCAATGGGACAGCATTTTAAATTCCAATAAGACTGTAAATGTTACAATTTTGCTTGTATTTGTAAGTAAGCATATATTCCAAAACCAAAGTACCTTAACTTGAGCATGTTGCCAAGGGCACGTTGATGAGGACTTGATTGAGAAGGCACATATAGGCTGTAGTTTTTGCTGTCGTTTGAAGAGACAGCCTCTGTTTCATCAAGACAAAAACTACTGATTTCACTCGGCTCTTTCTAAATAATGAAATGCACTATAAAGCCAGAAGTTTGTGGACACCTGACCATTACACCTACACAAGCTTGTTGGACATCCTGTTCCAAAACCATGTGCATTAATGTGAAGTTATTCCCCCTTTTTCCGGCTTTAACAGCCCCCACTGTGCTAGGAAGGCTTTTCACAAGAATCCAAAAGAATATTATGGGAATTTTTGTCAAACGAGCATTCAGTCAAAAGAGATTTTCTGAGGTCAGGCACTGATGTTGGACAAGAAGGCCTGGCACGCAGTTGATGTTCCAGTTCAACCCAGAGGTGCTCAGTGCTCTGTGCAGGCCACTGGAATTCCCTCACACCAAACTGGTCAAACTATGTCTTTATGGACCTCGCTTTGTGCACTGGGGACAGTCATGCGGGTACAGGAAAGGGCCTTTACCAAACTTTTGCCATATAACATATAACTGTCTAAAATGTATTAATATGCTGTAGGATTAACATTACCCTTTACTGGAGATTTTTAGCCCAAAGTCTAAAAAACAACCCCAGACCTTTATGCCTCCCCCACCAAACTTTACTGCTGTCACTTTGTGTTCCAGTAGGTAGCGTTCTCCTGGCATCCACCAAACCCAGATTAATCCATCAGACTGCCAGATAGTAAAACATGATACATTACTCCAAAGAGCATGTTTCCTCTGCTCCAGTTCAGCGGCAGTATGCTATACACCACACCAGGCGACACTTGGTATCATGCATAGGGGTCTTAGGCTTGTCTTTAGCTGCTGGGCCTACTTTGTGAAACTCCGGACACACAGTTCTTTTGCTGATGTTACTTCCAGAAGCAGGTTGGATCTCTGTAGTGAGTGATGCAGCAGAGAACATGACATTTTATATGCTTGTCAGCACTTAGCAGCACACTTCTGTGAGTATGCGTGTCTACTGCTTCGTGGCTGTGCTGTTATTTCTCGTAGAACAGGGGTCGGCAGCCCAAGTGTTAAGAAGAACCATTTTGTCCTTTTAACAAAAATCAAACCACCTTGAGGGCCACAACATTTTTTTTCAATTCTACCATCTTGGTTGTAAATGTGTCTCAGTATGTGCTGGTATAGCTAGTATAGGCTAAAATATAATAGAAACGAAAACGCAGACTTACTTTGCTCTGCTTCAAGCTTTAGCTCAGTTATAGCTGCTTTTCTCACATCTCCAGCAGGTAACTTTTCCTCAAAAGTAAAATAGTTTTTTGTAAAATCTCTCTCAATGCTCGACTTTTTATGAGGCTAAAGTCAGCTTCTCATTCACCAGATTCTCATTTGAATTTTCCCGTTTTACCTTAAATGCTGCCTAAGGCACCAGAATGTAACTGCTGGACCATTTAAGGTGGAACAGGAAAATTTAAACAAGAAGCTGGCAAATGAGAAGCTGACTTCAGCTTCGCAACATTTTTTTTTTTTGTGTTTGACAGTTTCTTGTTGCAGATTAAATGTTTTAGGAAACAAGCTGTAGTGCTTATAAATGCAAATAAGTCACCAAATTATCGATGTTCGTCTAAAATCTTTCTTTTTGCCTTTTCGTTAGCTACAAGCTAGGTGAGATTGTTATCTGCATTGCTATGTGACCAGCAGTTCAGGGTTAAAGGCTGGTGAATTAGCAGTTATAGGCTACGTTAACACCAGCATTTAAGACCATTAATTCCTAAAACGGTGTTTGAATGATCAGAAGAGCTTTATTTTACTTGAAAGGAGGAATATTTTATTTTTACCTGAAAAATCTAATTCCACTGTGGAGCCGCAACAGGGCAGTAGAAGAGCCACGTGTTGCCGACCCCTGTCCTGGAAGCTTCTTTTACACAATTATAGCACTTGACTGGGGCAAATCTAGCAGGGCAGAAACTTTCACAAACTGTCTTGTAGCAAAGGTGGAATGTTATGACAAGCCTTTCTACTGCCAGTGTTCGTCATTGGTGATTGCATGGCTAATAATGTAATAATTTCCAATTTTCTTACAGATTTCCGTTTTTGTAAGGTTCCGATGTATAGCCTTATTACCATTTAGTCAGGAGTATTTAAAATCTACCTTGCATTTGCCTATACATGGAAGCACTGGTAAAAGAGTGCATTTTTTTCTTTTTAAAATTGAGTAAGTAAGAAAATATCACTGATAAACCATTACAGTACAGGAGACAAAAGGGGGAGTTTTTGTATGTAAAGCTCAAGGCCGCAGCACAGCTAAAAGAAATGTGTGATCTCATCTGTATGTGTGAAAATGAGTCTGTGTTAAATTGAGCTCAGTGCTTTTGAAGGCCTCTCAGAATAGCACTTGTCTCCCATGTCTCATCCCCGGTGTAGATGTGCATGTGTTCGTTTTTGTACATTTTCAGAACAAAAATGTCCAGGCTTTGTGAAAAAAAAAGGACTAACTCAATTAACCTGACTTTGCAAAGTGCTTTTTACAAAAGCTTCGTGTTTCATTTCTGAAAGGACAGTACCATTTATTTTTGGTTACTGAGGCTAAGGTTAGGGTTAGGTTTAGGCTTAGAAAATCCTTGTTAAATACAGTTGTATGCAAACATTTGGGCACCCCTGGCTAGTGATGTAATGGTTCTCATTGTAGAAGTGAAAAGAAATCAACCTCTGTAACAAATTTTTTTTTAATATTAAAAAAATTCAGTTACTATATATTTGATGAATTTAAATAATAGGAAAAAATAAAATAGAAATTGTTCATTGTGCAGAAATTTGGACCAAGTCAGTACTTAACACAACCTTTGGCACATATGACAGCTTGCAAACACTTTTTGTAGCCAGCTAGAAAAGGAATTTTACCCTTGCTTACCCAGCTAATTTTAAGCTTAGTTGGATCTAACCCTGGTGACAGTGGAGACAGCATTGCTGTTTTACTGTTATGAGTGATTTATTTTCTAAAAACTTACGTAGTATTTCTTTTTCCTTCTTTGATGACCTCTTCTCATTGGCTGTTCATCATAAACATCACACTTTTATGTGCACACGTACAAAGATTAATAATATTGAGTATCTGAACATGGATTAACAGAGAAAATTGTTAACTCTATTGTGAAACAAGTTAACCACGTCTATATTTGTTAGGTGAAGCTGAAACCTGCTTTGTTAAGTTGCACATACCACAGATCCACTACTTCTTGCTGTCCAACTACAATCCAAAACAAACAGCACAATGTTAACACTGTCATGACCCAGTCACGGTTCAATTTGTGAATTTGAATTGACTGAAATTTGTCTAGACAGCTATTGCTTTTTCCAATAAAAGGTAGATTTGAAATCAGTCTGTGATTGTAGGTTATTCTTTTTTAAGAGATGCTTCACAGCTGCAGTTTTTAAAGTGTAAGGAACGTGTATGTCTTACTATCTGAAGTATGTCTGCTACTATGGAGTAAAGCATACTCTTTAAAATGTTGGTTGGTAACGTGTCAGATTGCAAGTAGATGATTTAAAATGACTCATTGTATTAGAATTACAAATTCATTATTAATAGCACTAAACTGGGACATTTTACCATGATATCTTCACATGGGGATTGAGAGAACACAGGCTCTTTGTTGATTATAGATGTGTTAATGGCGTGCCTGGTATTATGGATTTTATTGTTACAAAATTATGCAAATCTATATATGACCTCTCTCCGTTGATCATACTTCAGGGGCCATATATGTAGGTGACTGTTAGTTTGTAGTCTGCCATGGTAAAGAGTATTTTGCTGTTATTATTATTGTTGAGATTGCTGGAGAAGAAGGTTTGTCTCGCTTTGCACACATTATTGTGCTGCAATCACACAGACTTTCTTGAAGATTTCTTTGTAGATCTGAAGCTTGGTTTTACACCATCTGTGTTCAGCCTTCCTGTACACCTACATTCTCTTTTCTGAAGTTGAACTGCAGTAGTATTTTTCCATGGTGCTTTCTATAGGCATGACTTGGTTTTAGCTTTAACTGGTGCCATCTGATCCGTAACACTGACAATTTTAGAGTTGAAGCCATCCAGCAAAGATTCAACAGAATCAGATGGTTTGCATGGTGCAGAGCACATTTTGCTCATGAAAATAGTAGCTGTGCTGTCATTTGTAAACCTTTTCTTGAAGCAAATGTGTCTGAGTGTCTAGTGAGATCCACATTTCAAAGAAAACACAGTGAAGATCTGACAAAGTGACAATACGGTCACATGCTGAATGTGGCTATGTGTGCTCATGGTCACATGTTGAGAGAGTCCAAAAGAGTCCAGTATGGCACAGAATTCCTTGGCATAATTGTCACTGGGATTGTCAGTATGTATGTTAAAATCACCAGCAATAACAAAATGATCAAAATTAGTGGAAATAAGATAACATAACTAAATTCCTCAAAAAAAATTAGTATGGTACCTCAGAGGCCTGTAGACAATTACTAGTAATATTCTTCATGTCCTTTTCAGAACCGCACAAGGATACTCAAAGAATTACCCAGTGCTAATTGCTTGCATTGGAAAGAATCAAGAAATAGAGCAGCGGTACCTCCAGCTTTCTTGCTGGAATGTGAGACATTTATAAAGTTAAAGTTTGGTAGAGCCGACTCAATTAATATGGTTTCAGCACTACATTCATTCAACCATGTTTCTGTTAAAAGCATAAAATCAAGCCCATGGGATGTAGTAAAATCATTAATTAAATAGGACTTGTTTGTGAGAGATCACATATTGGGAAGAGCACTTGTACAATTTGCTCCAGAAGCTGTGACTCACTACTGCAGATTGGATACATTTACAGTATCTGACTTGTACTCCTTGTTCTTTCTGTTTCTGATAAGTACTGGAATAGAAGAGATGACCGGCACACAAGGTCCAAACTTGTTTTGAAAATGTGCACTGCTGACATCATAATTGTAGCAGCACAGACTTGAAAAGTATCAACTTGCCACATTACTTAAAGATGGGGGTGACCTTTTCCCTTTCAGTGAAGGAGGGTGGGTGGAGCTCCTGCTGACATTAAGGTAGAGAGCAAAGCTGCCTTCCTGTTGGTTGAGGAGCTTGTCGCCTTCTTTTAGGTGTTACAGGTGTAGGGGAAGCTCTGCTTAATTGTTCATCAGCTTGGTGAGTGTGATGTGGGGAGGGGGGTTGTTGGGTTTAGGCTATGAGGGTGGGGGAGAAACTGGGCTGTTTTTTCACTGAACCTGAGGGCTGGCTGAAAGGGAAAGCGACAGCCTCATCCCAGCTGATACCAGCTTTACCATCACAAGTGGGAGGTTCAGGTGGGATGAGGAGGTGGTGGAGCTGGAGAACGGTCTAGATTGCTTGTGCAGTGTTGGTGTCTCCAGCAGCTGATACGATTGAATATCATCATGGCACGCTTCCAGTAAGTTCAGCTTCGTCAGGGCATTTTCAGTGGGGGGGAGGATGTTGTGGCTCCATCCTCAGGTTCTGAAGTGATGACGGAGTCATTGGGTGTTGATGCTGATGTGTCTCCCCCAAAGGGGATAGATAAATTGCACAACAAATTTGATAACCCTCTTGATGGTGTGCAGACCATCTCTCCTAAATTTTTTTCTCTTCCCAAAAACGGATTAAAGTTGTCAGTATATTGGTAGACACACTGAGGCCTTGCAGTGTTTCAGATCTGTACTGCAAATAGACTGACCGGGACTGATATTCTGTTCTAGCTTTGTACTGTGGTCTCTGAGCAGCAACTTTAGCGTTAGCAAGACTACAGAGCGGTACGTAGCACAGCCTTTGGGTTTAGCTCCAATGCGGACCCATTGCCCATTTCTGCCAGCTGTACTCACATTAGTAGTTCCTTCCATGTGATCCGCTGGCCCGGCTGTATGTGTCTTCACTGCCCACTGCTCTTTTAAGCCCTCTGCCAGCACTACCACACTCTACACCTTGTTCAGTGCTGGAATGCCAATCCTTAAACTCTATCAAGCTATTTAAAATCTCTTCCAAAACTGTAATTTTTCTTAGAAATATGCACAATTCTGACAGCACATGTGCTCTGAAACCTGAAGAGGCATTTTTCTTTTCGTTGGTGGCCAGCAGGAGCTTTTCTAATTCCTGTGCCTATAGCACTACTGTAAAAAGTACAAAAAACAAGAAAAAAAAAAATAGTGCTGTTGACACATATATAAAACAAGCTCAGACACTGTATCTCGAAAATCACATAGAAGCAAGGCAGAGAAGCGTCTGAACGGCAAGGAAGCAGGAAACCCAACATTCTTGGGGGAGAAAAGGGTACAGAACTGTTGCCGGGGTGGTACCCTCAAGGGTACATCTTAGTACTTTTAGTAATGGAACAAAATTGCACCATATTTCATTGAAATGGTATATTTTTAAGTTGCATTGATTGCATACAGTGTGTGTGTGTGTGTGTGTGTGTGTGTGTGTGTGTTCCTATCACATTAAATTTAACATTGAAGTCAGCATTTCACATTAAACCACACTTATGTTTATATCTGTTTGTCTTTTAAACCACAGTTTGTTTATATCTCAACAGTTGAATAATGCAGAAAATGTTAAAATTCCCCTTTAAAACCATTGTTGTACCATTGTTTTTTCTGACAGTGCAGTAACACTGCTGTGCCTGATACACTGGTACCACACTACATTACCGATCCACCACCCAAATATCTCGTCAGCAGTAATGATAAATGGGGTAGAGAGTGACTGCTAAATTTACATGAAACAGAAAGGCTTTAGTCTGTAATTGTACACATGTATGGCGAACCTATATGGTATAAATATATATATAAATATAAATATAAATATATGGTATAAATATATATATAAGTTGGACAGTGAATGGAAATACAAGGTAGGAGTTTTTATTAAAGTGGGTGGTGAGTCTGCTCTGACATTAAAATGAATTGTTTGTCTGCCCCTAAGAGTAAAAATAAGAAATTACAACACACTGAGTGTTTCAAGATACTGATGTTACTTAGGCTACAGTTGGGATATGTGAGTGAGTGAGTGAGTGTGTGTGTGTGTGTGTGTGTGTGTGTGTGTGTGTGCAGTGATCTGGAGAACTACGTGGAGTCTCTGCAGAGAGATTCAAGCTCAGGTGTAACTCTGAGAGTGGTCACTCTGAAGGAAGTAGAGGAAGGAGCAGTCAGCCTGAGGAAGGTTGGGGAAAGCCTGGCAGGACTCAAAGGTAAGGACTATGCATGTTGCTTTCAGTTAAATGAGCGTTTTTAAAACCCCAGATCTATCTGCCACATTGAGAGTACACTGTCGGGACAGGATGAGGCAGCCATGAGAGATCCTTACTAAAGCTGTTCTTTTCATTGGTGAATTGTAACTATTAGAGCTAGGCCTTCAGTTTGGACCATAAATGTGAAAACTCAGTCAAGACATGAGGGAAGAAAAAACGCTGCTACCATAAACCTAGCATCCTTATGTGTTTTGCATGAACACTTTTTTTGGTACCTGTAGAATAAACATTTGAAGATTCTGATATACATTCCATGTTTATGTGACAGACATTTTAGCTTATTGTAGCATCCTGCTACTGGCTCAAGTTGCTGTGGGCTTGCAGAAGGTGTGGTCATGCGGAGCAGCCACACAAGGAGGTTCTTAGGAAGCACCATGTTTGTGTTAGGAGAGACTTTAGTTGTGTATAAGTTGTTCTTGTAGATTAAAGATGTGCACGTGTTGTTTGTGCTGTTCTATGCCTGACTGTGAGGTAGTTGGTGCAGTCTTAGTGCCTACCATCAGGTGAAAGTGTAAGGCTACAAGTGACCTGCATTCTTCTTTGCTGGCAGTTCAGTAACAGAGCATTTGCCTTTACAGCAGAATGTTTCGTCATGTTTCTTGTTGACGCCACAATGTATTTTACCTTTCACAGTTTCACAGTGACTCTTTCGGTAGAGAGGCCTTGTATAGTGTCGCTGCTGCTGTTGTTTTCAGATTCTAACAACCCATTGTTTAAGCTTCCCTTCGTGTTCACAGTTATCAACGTATTTGGGACTTCCAGAAGGCCTAGAGTGACACTTCCTTGTGAAATTGGGCCTGCCTATTAGTATTTAAAACATGATTGGTTTATTCCTCGATTCCTGTCACTTTGTAATTATACTAATTTGTTAATCTAACATATTAGGACTTCTCTTTAGCTTTTGAGGTCCTAACCAATAGTAGAGCTAGCTTAGCTACATCCATCTAGATGCCACAGAGAACAATTCCTGATTGTTTTGTTTCCATTGAAAACTTAGTGATGAAAAAAGAGGAGTACTGTAATATTCACAGAATTTAAAAACAAGCATGGCTCTTTTGAATAAAAATTAACTAAAAATTACAGAAATGTATTTTTAGTTCCCAGAAATCATTCAGCCTTCTCTGAAGGCCTAGAAGACCCTGAGGTTCCACTCTGGTTTTTATAAAGTTTTTAACTTTTAAACACCATTGCAACACAATTAAAACGTAGTTCTGGTTACTTTCACTCATGTCTAAGGTTTTCTGGTATCCATATGCAAACAGGCAGAGACAATTCAAAATAACGAATTATACAGCTTTAAAGCTTTTATTACAAATACATTTGACTGAGGAATTCACAAAAAGGTTTTTAAAAATGTTAAGTTGCTCAAAAATGTTTACTGATGGAATTCAGCAACTTCCCATTGGCGTCTATCATAAATGTGTTCTGTGTCAGTAGGTTTTCTGTTCTTTTCTGGGGAAAGATTATTGTTTGTGGCAGTTGACTGTACAGTACAGACAGCAGATAGAGATTATGTTAAAAAATGCTAGACTAGTCTTTCCATGTTTCAGCCTTACAGTCAGAATTTGATATTTGCTATGAGACAGTACATCACTCTTACAATCAGTTCCGGTCTGCTATGTGTGTAACAGGAGAGTTTCCAGCTCTGCAGGCACGCATGCGGGCTGTTCTGCGAGTGGAGGTGGAGGCTGTGAAGTTTCTGAAAGAAGAACCACACAAGCTGGACAGCATGTTGAAGAGAGTCAAAACACTCACAGACTCCCTCAACACTCTGCGCAGGTACAGAGAGTATTCTCAATATCAGGCTGGGGTGTAAAATTTCATCAGTTTATTGCTACTGTGTGATGAGGAGACCTAGCTAACGTGTGGAAATTAGCTACTCAATGATGATATTTGAGAATTCATGATGTATTGAATATAGGGGTTTCCCAATCTGATCCTAAGGATATTGTATATGGTGGTGTAAATGAGCATCATCACAACCTACAGAAGTGATGTGCATTCATAAAAGTTAACAAAGGGATCTACAATACTGGGCAAATATCAGAGACCACTTCGTTTATTTAATGTCCAGTCAAACAGCCTTTTAGTTCAAGTTATCAGGAAAAAGGTGTTCATGATTTTGGGTGTCCACACCCATCACTAGCCTTCACTAGAGCTTTTGTTCTTTTTGGGAGACTTGCTTTCAATTTTAAAAAGAAATCTGCAGGGATGTTTGTTCACACCTCCAGTCTTAAAAGTTGGTTGCATTTTCTGCTTCTCACAATCCAAGTAATCCCAAACACAATGATGTTGAATTCTGGGCACTGGAATGGACAGGCCATTCTTCTGAGAACACCAGCAGCTTCTTTCTTTGATTTGTAAATGGAACTGCACCTGATTTTCAAGATCTGAAGCAAAGGTGGAGCTAAATTTTCTCCTGTCTCTCAAATATGAGGGAGTTTTAGTGGTCTTCCAGGTCTTGTATGGTTGTTTGGAGTTCCATTTTCTCTATTTATTCTTTACATTTTTTGAACTCCAGTTTTGGACACTTTTTTGTTTATTTCACGTATTTTCTTTATACTTTCCTCTTTTGTTATGCAAGTCTTATACCTAATCTCTTCAGAAATAGCTCCTAAGTAATATTATAACTTAGTGGCTGTTCTGACTTGTAAATGAATAAATGAAAGGTAGTCTCTGATTTTTGCACAGTATTGTGGAGCTGTTTTACCATGAAATATGAAAACTGATTATATCGGCAGCACTGGGGTTTCAAGTGTGGTTGATCTAGCCACGTTTTGTCTAAACCATTGGCATGTAAAATGTGAGTGTTAGACTACGGTGCTTTCAGTCTGCTTTCTGCTATATAGCATGCAACCAGAAACATATACAAAATACTCCCACCACATTTTTCACTTGGCACTCTGGTTGAAAACGTGACTATCACAGATACGTTTGCTTTACAGCACTGTTTTTTGGTTTAAATTTGTTGTTAGCAGTAGCAGTGTGTTCAAAACCAAGAGAAACGGAAGGATTCGGTGCACACAATAGAGCAACATGAAATCAACTTGTATTCACAACACTATAAAATGGTTGTTTTGCATAAGTAGTCCACAAAAACAGAATCATTTCAGAGTGTATACCACTATGCACATACAAAGAATGAAGTGATTTCACTGCAGGATAATAATATAAGCGATAACCAATTAATCAAGGATAGATTTCCCTTGGATGGAGATTCCTCTAAGCATCTTAGAGTTAAGACCATCTTAACTGGTAGAGAAAGTGTTCAGTGTGATGCTCGCTGTATCATTGACAAATCATCTTTGTTCTAAGATGCTTTTGAGAAACCCAGCCCAGGTAGGTCAGTCAAATTTGATTTGTCATTAGTATAACTGTTGCCCCTATTTTTTTACCCAAAAGTATACCCGAAGTAAAAGGAGCACTGTTCCTACAGTCATGAGCTTGGTCTCATTTGAAAGATAACACTCTCAAATTTTTCCCAACTGTCAGAGTAATTGTATAAATTATTGACACAAAGTAACAGAGGCTAGAGGTGTTTATTTCCACCCCTAAATTGATCTCTGACCTTTGCCATGTTATTAAGACCAGTTGTTTTGGAATATGATGTCTCTGTGGATAGCAGCAAGGCTTTGAAGGTAAGAACCCACAAATTTGCTTGTTCGGTGCTTTTGTTGCAAATCAGACGATTGTAAATGCTGTGACTCATAAAATCATAAAATGGTTTGCAGTAATCAAATCCTGAGATTTCAGGCTCTTTAGTGGTATATTGCATCACTGGTTTTGCTGGACGATTTGACACATAAAAATAAGGGTATAAAAAATTAGAAGTGAATACTTCGATGGAAGAGTGCCGGTACCAGAACAGCGATCTAGAAAAGGTATGCCAAAAAAGTATGCGAAAAAACAAAACCTATCAGTCCAGACTGTCACAGTGGCTCAAAAATATAGCATGATTTTTGTAAGATCAAACACTTTCACTTATTCTGCAGCATTGATTTTTTTTTTTTTTTTTTTTTTTTTTTTACTCTAGCT
>JAILXH010132802.1:27615-39163 GCA_023558415.1 Piaractus mesopotamicus
GCTTGTTTTCATATCTAGGCTTTTGCATTCTGCTGTGGCTGATTATGCACTTTGTAAAACAACCTTAAGTTTGAGAATGGTGCTGCATAAATACAACATTTATTATTATTTTTATTATTATTGTTATTATTATTATTATTAAAACCAGTTTGTTTGCCAGATGTTAAGTAGGTGCGCTGTGTTTTTGTAAACTGGAAGAAATGCACTGATGTTATATATCTACATAAGTGGTTAAACATGCAAACTTGTCCATAACCTCTAGGTGCGCCACAGAGGGCTTGCTAAAACCATCAGATCCTGCTGCCACAGCAGATGGCATAGAGTTGGGTCCTCCCTCTGATGTCCAGGATGCAACGAGTATGCCCCTCGTTGAGTCTCAGAGTTCCTCTGTGAGGTCAGAGGTCATTAACTCCAACCCAATATTTATTCACCACGCCCAGAGTTCCCCAGTGCCTCCTTGTCAGTCCCAGCATTCAGTAGCACCCCCCACATCCACTTCTGCACTGCCCTACCAGGCCCACGAGTTCACCTCTTCATCCACAAAGCAGTCGGGCAGCCCCGGGCAGCTCAGAAAGCCCAGCCTGTCACAGCCAGAGTACTCGCCACCGTCAAACAACACCAGCATTGGAGTCCATAGCAACAGTGTCTGCTATGACAGTGGGGCATCTCCGAGCTTGTTTATCGAGGAGATCACCAGTTATAGCAAGGGCAAAAACAGAGCCACGTCTATACAGGTGAGCTTTAAATGTAACTTTGGATGTAAAGGTTGGACTTTGTATTAAAGAGATTTTAACAACAAAACATTTGTTTTTAAAGAGTTTAAAAACAAATCTAATCTATGCATTTTTGCCCTTCCCGCTAATGTAGTCAATCAGTGTGTTGACATGCCTCCTGTTCATTGACTTAAGGTGTTTTAGCCACATCAATTGTTGACAGGTTTATAAAATCAAGCACATTACCATGCAATTTCCATAGTTAAACACTGGCAGGAGAACAGGTCAAACTGAAGAGCTCAGTGACTAAACGTGGCACTATCACAGAATGCCACCTTTAGAACAAGTCAGTTCATGAATTTTCAACCCTGCAAAATCTGTCCCAGTCAACTGTAAGTGCTATTGCTGTGAAAAGGAAACATCCAGGAGCAACAACAGCTCAGCTATAAAGCAGTAGATCATGCAGACTGTTCTGAAGTGCATAGTATGAAAAAAATTACCATTTGACTTAGTACAGTGTTCCAGACTGCTTCTGGAATCGCCATTAGCACACAGACTGTGCGTTGGGAGCTTCATGAAATGGTTTTCCATGGTCAAGCAGCTGCACACACTCCTGACCACACACTGTGTGCGATGACGAAAAGAACAGTATAGCGCCACTAGACTCACTGGAGCACTCGAGTTTTCTCTAGAGTGATGAATCATGCTTCAATGTCTGACAGTCTGTTGCATGAAACTGGGTTTGTCGGATGCCAGGAGAACATTACCCATAGGAATGTATAGTGCCAACAATAAAGTTTGGTGGAGGGGGGATAATGGTTTAGGGCTGTTTTTCAGGGTTTGGCCTAGGCCCCTTAGTCCCAGTGAAGGGTAATGTTAATGCTAGAGTGTACGAATACATTTTAGACAGTTATATGCTTCTTACTGTAGGTTAGCCAGTTTGGATGGTTGATTAGCCAAGGTTTTTGAAATGGCAAGGTTTCTTAGTCAATTACAGTAATGATGGACAAAGAGCGGTAGATCAAATGGTGACAGAGCGGCAACATTGCTTACCACAAGGATCATATACCCATGCTGATACCAAAAATATGCTAACTCATTTGTGAAGACATCATGCAGATGTCACTTCCAAGAGCAAGTAGAAAACATACTAAAGTTAGCCAGCTTTCTATTCGAAAATTTCCCTTGCACCTTGATTGGATTAGGCTAGTTAGATGTTTTTGCTGCTCTACTCTACAACTGAATATAGGTGGACTCTACAACCGAGGCTATAGAGCAGAGGTCACTAATTGGCGGACCGCGGTCCAAGTCCGGACCCAGACACTGTCCTATGCGGACCTGGACCTGTAACCGATAAACTATGGAGAATTATTTAATTTCGATGGGGTGGTCCTATTTTAATCTGCGTAACTTTTCCAGCCTTTGCGGTACTGCTTTAGCGGCCCGGGAGACTCACAGACCAATTGCATGCGTTGTAAATATCACACGTGACGCTACACAGCCAATCAGATCTGTGCATTACGATGAGCACTGAGACTCGAGTGAGTGGGGCACACACAGGGGAGGGATGAGGCGAGACAAGCAGTTGGAGAAGAGAATGAGCCAGATTATTTTACATGGCATTCTCTAAAAAGAGAAAACTGACAATAAATGTTGTTGAAATATGACCGAATTGTACTTTATTTGATTTGACATTCAGCTGTTGACTACATAAGATGTTGATATACCTACTAGACTACTTCAGTAAACAGTATATGGCACTGAATCATGATGCAAGTTAGACATTATGATGTTTTGGACCTTTGCTTGAGGAAATTTCCATTAACTGGACCCTAATGAATTTTAATTAAACACCCCTGCTATAGAGTCTTCCTGTATTTGGTTATAGAGTCCACCTGTATTTACTTGTGGGTTGCTGGGAGCTACGTTTAAAAAAATCCCCTCTCGCACTCATTTCAGCCAAAAGATAAAAGACAACAGTTTGTACATAAATACAACACCAGGTTGTAAATGAACTTGTAATTATCCTTTCATTTAATATTCTTTTTTAAACTTTTATATAGATATTGTACTTTTGTTTAGATTCTTTTTAAATTATTATACATCTTCAAAGAAAAAGACGCGCAAAAAAAAAATAATTGGGAATTTCCAAAAAAGAAATAAATACAATAAATGCTGAAGTTGTGTTATCATTTTGTATTCTAATTCTGTGTTGAAATATATCATATCCTGACGCAAAAACAATACGTATTGTATCGTGCTAATTTGCATATTGTTATACCCCTGTTAGTGAGGTCGGGTACTGATGTTGGATGATTAGTTCTGGATCACAAACACCACTGCAGTTCATCTCAGAGGTATTATAAGGTGCTTCATCACTCGACAGAACGCAGCTCCACTGCTTCACAGTCCAGTGCTTGGGGAGCTTTATACCCCCTAGCTGGTGCTTGCTATTGGGAATGGTGGTCTCGTGTACAGCTGCTCCAGACAGTCCCAATCCACTGGCAATGGTTTTATTTGGAGTTTATACAACCGTTGTGTGCGCAGTTCAATGCCAGTGTCTGCAACAAGTGCACCTTAAAGTAGCTCAAGTCACTAATTAGAATAGGTGTCTACCAACGTTTTGACATAGTGTATTAAAATGAAAAAAATTACAGGCAAACTTCTGGCTTCAGTTTAACTGCTACAGCTGTTTTTTGTTTACGTATTTTTGTTCATTTTTATAGTTACGTTATGCAGTGTCAGAAAACAGCAAGTATTTACTTAATGTGGTTTTAAGGCAAAGTGCAGTGTGCTATCTGGTGGGATGGAAGCTTCCATTACTTGTTACATACATAGCCTCATAGCTCCAGTGCAGATCTGTAGAACACAAAACATGTCTTTGTTAATTGAATAGAGCAATTTTGTATAAATATGTGCATTGTGTAAATTTTATTTTTTTGTAAAATAACTATTCTCTTGTACATTGGCTTCAGTAATAACACCTTTTTTTAGGTGGAAAAAATGTCACTTGTATCTTTTTTCATCTGATTTCCTTTTCAGTTCCTGTTTGTTTCTCTCTCCCTTTTTCTCTAGGCTGCTGAGAGAGAGTGGGAAGAAAAGAGGCAGAACATGGGTCATTATGATGGGCAGGAGTTTCAGAAGATGCTACAGGAAGCAGAAGCCAACATGATGAGAGGAATACCTAGTCTAGAGGTAGCAAATGAAGGAGACAGAATGCAGAAACCTGCTGCCTTAGAGGAGGTGGTAGAGAAACCAGAGCCTTCTGCACTTCCGGCACATGGTCAGAGTCTGCCTTTAACTGATTTAGCCGTGCCTTACCTACTAATGCGTTCTTTCGTAGCAACAGTTTCAGTGTTAGACAAGCTTTAGAGAACCTAATGAGAAATTGTAGCATTCCACTTGTCAAAACCTCTGTAAAACAGGCTCCCCATGTGGTCAGAAATTGAATAAAAATACTACTGTTCATTTCTGCTGGTTTGTTCCATAGGAATCATTGTTTGTGCTAAGACAGTTTTTGAGAAATTAATTATATTTTATTGCCTGTGATGTCTCTCAGCCCCCATCAACATCTAATTTGCACAAAAATGGTCTCAATTATTTGTCCCAGTTTGTGGTGTTAAGAGAAACTTAAGAAGCTATTGTGCTGTTTTAATTCTCCAAGTTCTAAAGCCATAATGTTTCAATGAGTGACATCGCTCAGACCCCCATCAGCAGCTAAATTGCACCCAAACAGTCTCATTCGTTTGTGCTGCGCTTGCTGGTTTGTGCCATTAAAATAAATGTTTGTGCTGTTGTATTTATCAAGTTATAGGCTAAGGAATATTTTTTTTTGAAAGTGATGGCATTCAGCCGCCTATTAACGTCTAAATTGAACCAGAATGGTCTCATTTGTTTGTGCTGATTTGTGCCGCTAAAGAAATATTTGTGCTGTTTTAATTCTCAAGTTATTGGATAAATGTTTTTTGTGTGTGATAACATTATCACACAATTGTCTCTGGCTGATAATAATTACTTAATTAATTATTCAGCTTCATAATTGTATTGAGTAGAATTGGAGAGCTGACAAAAATTGATAAAAAATTAGTAATTCGCTGTTCAAAAACGCATTTTCAAAACAAATCAAGCAACAGGGTTATAGTGAAATTGCATGTTGTTTGAGGAATGCAAACATTAATTTCAGTCTTTTGATGAATCATGTGTCATCATCATCATCTTTAACCACTTAATCCAGATAGGGTCGCAGTAGCAGTTGCGAGAGCAGAGAATCCCAGACGACCCTGTCCCTCCCGCAATTTCCTCCAGCTTATTCTAATATATAATCCCTCCAGCGGGTCCTAGGACAACCCCGGGATCTCGTCCCAATAGGCCGTGCCTGGTAAAGCCCCACGGGAGGCCTCCAGGGGGCATCCTGATCAGATGCCCGAACCAACTCAACTGGCTCCTCTCAATGTGGAGGAGTAGCAGCTCTACTCTGAGCTCCTCTTAGAAGGCCGAGCTCCTCACCCTGTCAAATAAAGTGTAGCCCGCCACCCTGCTCACTTGTATTCACAATCTCATTCTTTCGGTCATTACTCACAGCTCATGACCATAGGTGAGGGCTGGAATGTAGACCGACCAGTAAACAGAGAGCTTTGCGTAATGGCTCAGCTCCCACTTCACCTCTACAGTCCGCTACAGTGTAGTGTACACGTGGGGTTTATGAAGGATTTCCATAAAAAAATTTTTTAAAAATTACACTTCAATATAATTCTTACAACCATGTAAAATTGTAAAATTTCAAAGCTGTGCTCGTAGTACTTTTAAGTAATTGTTTTATTAAGTTGTTATATTTAGTAAGTTACTTAATAAGTTATGAATTTTTAAAGTTTCGCTCACTCAATGACTGAACTGCGCTAAAATGTTAAACATTTAAAAAAAATAGAAATAAAGATTATTTTGGAAATCCAGTGTTTTCCCATTGAAAGATTTGTTATCATTGTGCTTCTTAGTCAAAAGTCTCATGTGTAAAAAATAAAGGAGGGAAGTAGTTAATGAAGGAGTCTTAGTACATCTGTAATGTTTTTGTATGTTAATACATATTCTGGAAAGAGTATTGAAGGAAATGAATTCAGTCCTTTTCGAGAAAATATAGGACCAAAAAATTTGTATTTATTTAAAGAGTATAATGTCAGGAAAGCTTAAATTTAGCTTCAGTATTGCACGTAAAAATGAAGGATTTGTAGGTTTAAAAGAAATGAAACCTGCTGCAACACCAAACGTTTTTGGTTAATAACTTAAGAATTCAAATAGAACAAATGTTTTTATTTTTTTTTATTTATTTTTTTTATAGCATTAACCAGCACAAACGAACACGACCATTTTGTTGCGATTTGGACGTTGATGGGTGGCTGAGTGACGTCACTCATTGAAACATTATGGCTTTTTAACCTGAATTAAAACAGCACCAGCGTTTCTTTTAACAGCACAAACCAGCACAGGCGTGGCACAAGCAAACATTTTTTGAACATGTTTGTGCAGTTTAGATATTAAGGGGGGGTTGAGTGATGTCACAGGTTATAAAATATATAATGTTTAGTTTGTCGAAAATGCTGCCAGCACAAATTATGTCTATGGCACAAACCAGCACAAACAAATAGTATTTTCATTCCATTTCTGACCACATGGGGGCCAGCTTCATGGAGGTCTTGTCATATGTAAAATATTTTGCACGCATGTTAAAGATCACACTGTTAGAATAGATTGGGTGTAGTGTTTTGGCTGAGTTTTTTAAAGATAAACATTTATTTGATAGGCTAGTCAGAAAGTTTTGGTTCTACAGCTGAAGTAAGTCACTGCATTTTTTAGGGAGAATTTTTTTCATGGTATTTTTTTAGTAGCTTTACTTCATTGGTATACCTTGGGGAAATACATTGTCACACTTTCTGTTTTTGTGCTAATGTCAGTATATATGGCAAGTCAGTGTGTAGTAGAATCTTAAAGATGTAACTGCTTACTGTAACAACCTATAATTGTATTGATTGTATTGCAGAGGACAGCCTGCCTGAGCCTCCCACTTCTGAGAAGCCCGCTAAGACAGGTCCAGAAAAAGCCCCCAAACCCCACCTAGAAAAAGCAGCTAAAGCAGCAGCTCTGGATAAGCCTCCTAAACCCAGCCTAACAGCCAAAACAAGCCTGGAGAGAGCAGTGAAGCCTCAGGACAAAACAGCCAAGCTGTGCCAGGGCTCAGAGATGGCCAACAAGTCCCCACCTCCACCTCCACCTCGCAGAAATTACCCTACCACCACACACTCAGGACAGGTCATCTGCACCAGCAGGAAGGAGTCTGGTACTGCACAGGTACAGTGTGTGTACTTATCTGTGTAAAGTGAAAGTGGGAGAAAGTGTCAAGGTCATAGAGATGTTTTAATTTTTTAATATTCTGTTGAAGATTATTTGAATATTCTATAAGAATAAGCAAAGCTATTCACTTTTATTTAGAAAATCTATTCACTTTAATAAATGAATAAAAGAAAAACAAACCAGAATTGTCAACTCAGATCAAATAGTTAGCAGTGGAGTATCCTAAATGCCTCTAACTGGCAACTACATGCCACAAAGCAAACGTTTGTTTCCCCACAGAAGTGCGTGGTTTTGTAAAAGTAATGAGTGTCGTTTATTTAAAGTCATTTAGCCCTTTTGAATGTTTAAACTATCGGATTTATCACCACAGACCAGCCGCGCCGCCTAGTGCAGCATCACATAGCAGAGACGGTTTAAATTTCAGCTATACTACATGGAATGTGTTGTAACTTACCCCCTAGAGTACAACCTAGAGAATGGCTGCAAAAAGTTGGGAACTTGCCTGAGCTTGAAAAAAAAAATGTTGCCTGAAGGTTATGTAAAGACACAGCTAAGCAGAAAGGAATAGAAGTGAGGTAAACACAATGCTGAAGAGTTTTACAGGAATACCCTTTACCACCTAAACAAACAAGCAGGCCACAATACAGTCATATGAGCAGCAAGAATAATAGAATTATGTTTGGATGTTAGACTCTCTGAGTTGGTGATAAATCTCAAGAATAAGTTATTACTAAGTAAATATTTGATCCCACCAGGAGGAATGGTGGTCCTTTGTGTCTTCTATGACTGTTATGACTAGGTGTTGGATAGAGTTACATCTAGCCTGGCATGCTCACCCAAAGTCAGTCCATCAAACATTAGTATATAAAATCTCCCTCTGTGTAAAAAGGTGGATGCAGGTCAACTATACCACACCCAACACACAGGAAGTAGCTTTGGCCCTAGAATTAGCATTAGCTTTACCCTAAGCATTAGCATTAGCTCAAGGACTTGTACAAGGTATAAGCACAACAATTAAACTAATGAGATTACTTATGATGAGCATAAAAACAAAAAAGTTTTCCAAAAAGGAGATCCAAGTAGAGAGTTACGTGTTTGTTTAATAACAATGAGCAGTGCTGTGATCAGAAACTGACTATGAAGGGTCAAAGGATGTATACCAGAAATTGTGCATTTACAGTCTTGAAATGTACACCAGCAAAGTAGAACTACAAGGTAGGGGTTTCTGAAAAAGCAGTAAGTGTAATTTAGCCAAAATCCGTTGCGTGAAGGGGTTTCTTTAAGAAGTCTTGGAACTGAGCATCAGTCTTTGGTCCTGTTGTCTAAATTCAACAGTGAAGAGAAGTTCATAAACATTTTCTGTGACCTGTGCTCACTTTGACCTCAAAACTAATACAAAGCTAGAACAGCACCATGTAGATGTCTCAAAAGCACTTGATAATTCATAGACTCATAATTTTTGATCGTTCACAGACTGGCCTCACATAAGCTTTAGAAAATGCGCAGTAGACATTTAATGTCTGTGTACAGTGTAGTTGTTATGATTAGGGATAACAATATTTTTTATCTTCCAATACTGATATCTGAAGTTATCTGCTAACCTAACTTATCTGTCTGATAGATGTGCGTGTAAATTTGAGTGTAATATTTTATCGGCCCTAAAAATTACTGATTTGCCGTTTAATCAAAATTATTGTCCATAACATCAATATCAGCAATAGCAGTAAAACAGAAAATAACAAAAATACTAATAACTGTGTGCACAGCAATATATGTAATAAAGTAGTTGTATTCTTTTTTTACATGCACAGATATAAAGAAATGCTGCAACTATATTTCATGTAAAGGCATATGCAATAGTAAATAACTACCTCCCTAAAATATAAAACATAGCTTACTTCTTACGATTGAAGCTGATATACTGCGAATTATTACACAAGCAGCAAGTAATCACACCAGACAATCATATCACTTTATGTGAACCAAAAAAGACATTTTACTCTTGTCAGTCGATGTACTTTTAACATATTTAAACTCTTGCCTGTAGATGGAGCAGTGCAAATCCTGCTTCTAGACATTTGCGTGAAATACGGTGTGCTTCATGTAAATAATGTGTTTATGGGGCGAATTGGATCGTATCCATTTCAGTACATATGTGAATAAGGTACTCGTGCTTGGGCACTTGTTTCCATGCACTGAAGTTGATACATCACTTGCGCCCAGTTCACCACTTTTTCTGTCATCGTAGGACAGTTTGCTGAATTAGGTGCAGAGTAGTTTGAAGGTCATTCAAGACTGTCAAATCTGCACTTGTTGCTAAGCAACTTTGATGAAAAAGGAATAATATGTTTAGCACCACTCATTTTGCAAACTGTGCACAACATACGCCGGTGAGCCAAAACATTATGATCATTATGCCTAATAGGCTCCTCTGTGTACTGCCAAAACAGCTGTGACCCCCTGTGGCATGGACTCAAGACCTCTGAAGATGCCCTGTTGTGTCAGTGTATTTGACTTGTTGTTCCAGCACATCACGTAGATGCTCGATCGGATTGAGATCAGGGGAATTTAGAGGCCTTTTGACTCTTCGTCATGTTCCTTGAACCATTCCCAAAAAGTCTGCGTAGTGTGGCAGGGTGCATTATCCTGCTGAAAGAGGCCACTGCCATTGGGGAATACCCTTGCCATGAAGGGGTGTACCTGGTCTGCATTAAAAATGCTATTTCTGTTACGTGCCACGGTACCTCTTCTGTCAGTTTGCACCGGGAGGGATAATTTTTGTTGCCCTGGTGCATTGGTAAACCCCCCGTGCCCAGCACCCCTTTGCCAGTTTGTGGTTTGTCCCTCCTCAGACTACTGTCAGCAGGTACTTGCCACTGCTGACAAGAAGCACTCTACACGCCTTCCCATTTTGGAGATGCTCCAACCCAGTCATCTGGCCATAACGATTTGGCCATTGTCAAAGTCACTCAAAGTCACATCCAGCATGTCAACTACAAGAACCAACAGTTTGCTTACCATCTAATACAACCCCAATCCCAAAAAAAGTTGGGACGCTGTGTAAAATGTAAATAAATGTAAATAAAAACAGAATGCAGTGATTTGCAAATCGTATAGAACCATATTTTAATCACAATAGAACATAGAACACATATCAGATGTTGAAAGTGAGACATTTTACCATTTCATGAAAAAACATTAACATTAACTTCATGGCAGCAACACATCTCAAAAAAGTTGGGACAGGGGCAATGGAAAAAAGGCTGGAAAAGTTGTGTAATGCTAAAAAACACACCTGGTGGTTAATTGGCAACAGGTCAGTAACATCATTGGGTATAAAAAGAGCATCCCAGAGAGCCTGAGTCTTTTAGAAGTAAAGATAGGGAGGGGTTCACCACTTTGTGGAAGACTGCACGTGCAATAATTAAATAGTGCAAGAATTAAAGAATAATGTTTCTCAACGTAAAATAGAAAATAACTTTTGCTTTTCATCATCTACGGCACATAATATCATTAAAAGATTCAGAGAATCTGGAGAAATCTCTGCATGCAAGGGATAAAGCCTAAAACTAATATTGTCTGGCTGTGATCTTTGGGCCCTCAGGCGCCACTGCATGGGCTCAGGAGCATTTCCAGAAATCATTGTCTGTGAAAACAGTTCGCTGTACAGTCCAGATATTCAAGTTAAAGCTGTATCATGCAAAGAAGATGCCATATGTCAACACGATCCAGAAACGCCGCTGTGTTCTCTGGGCCTGAGCTCATTTAAAATGGACTGAGGGGAAGTGGAAAAGTGTCCTGTGTTCTGATGAATTAAAATTTCAAATTCATGGACACTGTCCTCCAGGATAAAGACCCCTCAGCTTGTTATTAGCACACAGTTCAAAAGCCATGATGGTATAGGGGTGCATTAGTGCACATGGTATGGGTTTCTTGCACATCTGTGAGGGCATCATTAATGCTGAACGAAATACACAGGCTTTGGCAACATATGCTGCCATTCAGACACCATATCTTTCAGGGAAGGCCTTACATATTTCAGCAAGACAATGCTAAACCACACACTGCATCCATCACAACAGCATGGCTCTGCAGAAGAAGAATCCGGGTGCTGAACTGGCCTGCCTGCAGTCTGTACCTTTCACCAATAGAAAACATTTGGTGCCTCATGAAACACAAAATCCAGCAAAGAAGACCCAGGACTGTTGAGCAGCTAGAATCCTACATCAGAAAAAGAATGGGACAACATTCCTCTTCCAAAACTCCAGCAATTGGTCTCCTCACTTCCCAGATATTTACAGACTGTTGTTAAAAGAAGAGGGGATGCTACACAATAGTAGACATGGCACTGCCCCAACTTTTTTGAGATGCGTTGCTGCCATCAAGTTCTAAATGAGTTAATGTTTTTCATGAATTGCAAAAATGTCTCACTTTCAACATCTGATATGTGTTCTATGTTCTATTGTGAATAAAATATGGGTCTATGAGATTTG
>JAILXH010132802.1:39515-54781 GCA_023558415.1 Piaractus mesopotamicus
CTTTACATTTTACACAGCGTCCCAACTTTTTACTTAATTTAAGTTATTTGCTTTCATCTGTGAGTGGGCATAATGTTTTGTACGTACATACATACATAAATATGGGTGTGACAGTAGTATTGGTCTCATGTTAAATATTAAGATTTATTATAGTAAGACTTAAGATATTAAATGATTTCAGTGGAGCACTAGTTATTCTGTGCTGCCTTGTACAGTTTCATAACTTATCCAAGCATATGAAATACATTAACCCCTGAAATGGCCAGGCCCCTCTTGTATGCCCCAAGTTTTGTTACATACTTCTATAGCCTTAGAATAGCTCAGCCATTTTGCGTTAAAGTCGATTGAAGTACATTGAAGCGAATTACTAAATAAGCTTTAGTATGTAATAAGCTTGGGACTTTAAGGGGTTAAAATACAATAAATGCTGCCTGTGCAAAAGTAAAGATTTTTTTCCAGTGACTGTTTAATAAAATTTGCAGAAGAATGTGATATTTATTTACATATTTATAAACTTACGTCATTATATTAACCTATCAACAAAACATAAAATTTGACTTGAAGGATTCAAACTTTTGCCTACACCTGTGTATCAGTGCACTCTTAGTCAACAGAAACAGCCAAATTTAAGTGGTAATCTGTGTGCTTCATTTCTCACAATTTTTGTTTTGAAATTTTTAATTGATTGTTGCATAGAATGATATTAATGTGGGTATCTTTAACAGGAAGGTGAAGGGAAGCCTCAGCCTAAACTAAAGAGCCCTCCAGAGACAAAGCCCAAGCCATGTACACCTCCCCCCTTCACTACATCTGCTGTCCCAGAGGAGGAGGATGAAGGAGATAAGATAATGGCGGAGTTACGGGTGAGTGACATACACAAGTGTGCACATACATACGCTGAGCTGCCAGTTTCTTGGGTACATTTACCTTGTACCTGCACTCATTGGCCATTTAATTAGAAACATCAGATACGTTATTATAACAGTACTTGAGCATCAATACAATTCTTTGTAATATTTAAAGACTTGTGATAATACTGCAATGTGACATTAAATGTCATTATTGACATTGTATCACATTATGTGATATGAATTTGTGAGTATATGTATTGCGTATACATATGTAACAGATTGTGGGTTAGTACACCTTCACCACATAGTCAGTTGTTTGGTAACAGGTATGACAATTATCAACCTTGATTAAGTGGTTCAGAATTTCTTAATTTGAGACAATGTTGTATGATAAGATAACTCCAAAATTAAGATATGATTTTCTCTTATGTAATATGAATTTGTAAATATGTGTTAGGTATTGCGATATGACGTGATATATTTAGGGTTCAAGCATGCAGTACGTAGAACCCTTTTGTAATTGTCAAGATTTTTCTTATTATTTTTCTGCCCTAAAACGAAACGGACCAAACCATAAGTCCTAGAGACATGAAACTTGGTCAATAGGTAGTAGTCCCTCCCGCTTCTCAGGTGCACGACATGAGCCCAGTTGGCCTATAGGGGGCGCTATAGCGCAGAAAAAATCGTTTTGCTTAATAAAAAAAAAAAAATTTTACAGACAAAATTCATTTTTTTCCTGATTCCTTGGGTCTAAACAAACAACTTTGCAATTTGGACCATTTAGCTCCGCCTACATAGATTTTGAGTTAATTTGCATAGTATGCGAAACCTACTTTTGCGAACTAGTCGTACAGTTTTCGCCCAATCCTCATGTAATTGGTGTCAAAAAATTCAGAAGAGCCTGAACCTCAGTAATTATCAAAAAAATGTTGACTTTTCTAAACAATATGGCTGCCATATGCTAATGAACCCTTCTGGAAAAATTCAAAATAATTCATAGTTAATTTAAAATTCTATAACTCGAGAATCCTTCAGCAAAAAAAAAGAAATGAAACTTGACAGGCTTATTCAGTAGAAGATTCTGAGGTAGCCTATCCATTTTTGTGCGCATACGTCACTAGGGGGCAGAGTAAATGCTACATAGCTGTTTCTCAGCGTCCGTACATCCAATCAAGCTGAAACTTTGCATGCAGTATCTATTAGACAGACTATAAGTGAATATCTAAGGACAATTTGATACATTGAAATTTCTGATTGCCATCGGCCAATCAGCATTTAGAAGGCTTTTGACAGGTTTAACATTGACCAGTCATCACGAAACTTGAATGGTGTCTATATTTAGCCACTTTCTAACAAGTATCTGTTATTAATATATTATTACAAATTTTGTTGAAAAATCTATATGTATCCAATGTAGTACAGTGTGGCAATCAATTTTCCAATTGCAAGTTTATTACAAAAATGTGTAGTTTTTTGTAATCGTTAGCTGTTTGAAAACCATACTTTTCTAACTAGTCTCTGGATTTTGAGCAAAACTTTTAGAAGTTGATCTAGAAATACTCTCTGGCCTCTCTAGGTACATAATTATCAAAACAGTGTTGACTTTTTCATTCACCGTGGTGTTGATCTTTCAGTTCATCCCTGCAGCCATGGTATTGCTAGCTTGATTTGCTATAACTCATCAGTCTTCGGTCCTATCATCTCAAAACTTTAAGTACTTATAAATATTGAGACTAGGATGGGGTCTACAAGATTTGGTCCAGATTGGCCTTTAGGGGGCACATTAGCACTCAAAAACACAATAAAAAAATCAATAAAAAATGCTATTACACTGTTATTACAAGGTCGACAGATAAACGATTGTTGCCATGTGACTCTGTTCACTCACTTGAATAACTTTGTAATTACATGTTATGTCAAATTAGACTGCTTGTTTGGTATTTTGGCTTATTCATTCAAAGACTACAGCTTATTTAACAAAAATCGAAAGGTCAATGTGACCAAAACTTGTGTGCTTGAACCCGCTCATTGCTGCTTGCGGCTATATTGATATTTGTTATTGAAGCAAAGCAGAACTGTGAAGTAGGTAGTTGTCCTTATATGTACATATTTAGCAGTGTTTTATTTTAAAACATTGAAAATAGGCTTTGTTTTTACACATTTACTAAGCCATTTAAACCAGTTTAAAATGATAAGTAAATATAATGTTAGGAATCTTACTTTTTGTATTTTAGGGAGTTTCTGGTTATTGTCTAAATGGTTGGATCAAACCCATTCTCCCCAAACGTTGTAATCCACTACACTATATATGCCTAATAATTGACTTCATTGACAGAAGCACTGGTCTTGCTAGAAAGGCGCCATCTCAGGGATTTAAAGCAAAATTACATATTGGTAAACCATTTGTCAAACATTAAGAATATTCATAATTAAATAGTAAAACAGTGATTAAATAGTGAAATGTGTCAACCGAATATTGTGATATTACACAGTAGTGTTTTTTCCTCTCCCATCTCTAGTAACCCATCTGTTTCTGCACAGTTTATTAGCCCCCTCTACATCATCCATCAGTGGAAAGGAAACATTATAGGGCCACTGCTGTCCACAACTGTAAAGACACAGCAACTGTGATTTTTTTTTTTTTTTTTAAACTCCTCAGCCCCAGTGCTGGCATGAGAACAGTCTGCCAAACAAAAAGATCTAGCTAGTAGTGGTCAGAAACTGACCACAGACGAAGGGCTAGGGTAGGATTTGTGTACACTTTCATCAGCACAGCACCCAGCCCAATGGCCGACCGTCTATATAATATCTCGTCAATGGTAGTCCTGTGGTGATCTCTTTCAATTGATAGAGAGGGGAGCTGATAAATTGTGCAGCAACAAATGGGCTACAGTCTGTAATAGTAAACCTATGAAGTAAAAGTATATGCAACTCAGTGTATATAAGATCTGAAATTCAAAACTTTGAAAAGGTCAATAATGAATCATGCCCTTGGTGGGTGTGGGTGTGCCTGTGGGATGTTTATGTTCCAGTTTTCTTGTGGTGACGGGGCTTCATTTCTCTTTGGCAGCAAAGCTTACTCTAAAAAAAACTAATGTCATGTCCTCTTGTAGAGCATCAAATTCAAATTTGATTAGCTTTATGTACTTATATAATTAGTAAAGTAACATTCTTTGGTTCTCTAAAGAAGTGACTTTTAATGTGTGCTTCATCTTTAGCTTTAGTTTTTGGACATGCAAATTGCCACTGGTAAATACATATTTATGCACTATAAATAATACTCATCAAAAAACTGAGAATGAACTGAAAATTGAATTTACTGCTTTTCCACGTAAATGTGGTAAAATTCTATTAATGATGATTGGTCTTTTTGTGTACAATGACTAATGTAATAAAAATATGATATTCTTAACTCTGATAGCAGGAGCCATATTACAGAAACATCCTAACATCCTATCTTATTTACAGATAGGAAAAGTACTACTGAAATATCTTGCCAAAAGGATACATAGTGTTTTAGCATAATCCAAAAAGTGTTCTAAGTTCTATTTTTTGTGGTTTAAAAAAACACAGCACACATGTTCTCTGCAGTTCCATTTCATTACCTTAGAGTGTGAATGTCAATGCGTATATTGTAGCAAATGAAAAATATTTTGAAGAATAGAAGCAAATAGCCACCAGTTGGCATTGTACTGTTTACATCCTTGCCTGAACAGTGCTTTAACTACGACTTAAGCTTTAATTTTTACCGGTAGCTGTTCTGTTAAAAATAAAATGTTAATGTTTTTAGGCAAGTGTGACAGATAGCATAAGCTCACAGCATTACCTAGCATAATGCCATTGCATTTATTCATACTGCAAAATGTCAGTTTCACTTTGCAGTTAAAAAAACACCAGACATATTCTCCACAGTTCCCTCTCGTTGGCTGCGAGCGCGAGTCACTGATAAAACGGCAGCGATGGCGGTAAATAGTGAGGAGACTTAAATATGAATGTCCCTGTGTATTAGGTGAATTACCACAGCATGCAGTTTAATAAACCGTCACCTCATAGTCAGTAGCTTGGCAACAGATATGATAATTGATTGTCAACCCCGAACCTTAAGATATGATTTTTTTTTTTATGTGATATGAATTTGTGAAAAATCTTAGTTTAAACTTGTTAGATCTTAGGACTAAACATAGGAAGCCTGTAATGTGGACCGAGATGCTTTCTATGGATCCTCTCCACAGTAACTCCATCTACACAGTGTACTGTATTGATATGGTAGCTAATTAGCAATGCCTGCTCCTATAGAGAGTGCGCTATACTATAGTCTGAGAGCCAGGCCTTAACCCACCTACACATATTCTTATATTCCTCCTCAGGTTTTCCAGAAGTGCTGTAATAAGGATATAGGGGTCAAAGGTTTGGTAGAGCCACAAATCAAAGAGCTAAGACCTGGGGCCTTACTGCCCCTCAAAGATAAGAAGGTAATGGACACGACATCCTTTAGTTCTCCCTTTAGCTGCCTGCTCCTGTCAACTGCTTGTCACTAATGGCTGCCCTTGAAAAATGCCTGTATGCCTTTTTTCACACTCTGCACACTGTACTATAACACTTATGATGGATTTGTGCACAAAACATTCTCACTGATTCTTTTCGCAACTGTTCTCTCGTTTTATTTCCACTGAACTCACTGGTAATGCTGTGTAGTGTGTAGCCGAATCAGACTGAAGTTCCATTCTTTGTGAAGTAAAGTTGTATTTCATTATTTCAAACTTGATTGGCTTTGTGTATTGATCCAATCAATAAACTAACATGTTCTTTGGCATTCTAATGCAGTCAATCTGTGTTGTGTGTTTCTTTTTATGGGTTAGTTTTTAGATTCTTGGAAATACATATAGTGTAATACAGATCGAATTACCTTATTCAGTAGAAGAACTACCCAAAACATTAACATTAGAAGATCATTAGATCATTCAGTTCTATCAGTAGAATTGTCCCTTCCAATAATTTATGAACTTTTTCGGTATTTCAGGACATTTCTTAATTTCAACCAATTGCATATTAAATGCATATTCTGGTTCTATGAATTTGGCTTTCAGAATGAATACAATAAAGGAATAGCTTGACTAAGCATACTAATAAAGCTAATGAAAGCAAAAAGCCACCTATTATCATAGCACTATTTGCATGATGCTAATTGGTAGTTATTTATTTACTTATTGTTGGCAACATTTTGTAAGATTTTTTTTTTGACTATTCCTTAAGGTGCAGTACAGGATGTAGTTTTCCCTTTTTGGAAGGGGTCCTTAAAGACACAATTGGCTCGCATATTAGAGTTCAGTTAACCTGATCTCGCCTTGCATGCCCCGCTGTAAACTTCCTAACATGTCCTCTGTGTTAATTCTTTTTTCCATTTTGAATTTTTCACTGAATTATTAGTTAGATTTTATTTTATCTTCTGATTTTTATCTAATGTTGTGTAATCTGTTGTCTAAAAACCGGGAAGTCTGGCTTCTTTAGACTTCTTCAGCATTGCCACTATAATTTTTTTACAACTTTTGCATATAAGTATTAGAAATTCAAAAATTCTGAAGTCTGTGTCAGTTACCCTGAAAAAATTTTCAGGCTTATATGAGGTTAAAGCTTTAGATGATTTCTCCACCATGATCTCTTTTTGGTTGTAATTGGAAAGATCAGAAGATTAATGCATTGCAGTTTATTCCAGAAATATTAAATTAATGCCAGCAATCCAGAAATTTGGATATTTGAGGTAGTATACATGTTTACAAAACTATATTCGTTAATTGAAATACATTTAAATGAAATAGGATTGTAGTCCCCGAATGATTCAAGCCCATTTTACAAAGTCTTCCAAAAGTCTTAGCATTAAGAATTATCTTGTGGTAGAGAACTGAGTGGTAGGGCATATGCGAGCAGTGATGTTATTCCTCACAAACTGTCCTAGCAGAGTACAGAAATCCAGGAAGACAAAGATCTGGTCACAGATGAAAATGGCAACAGCACTGTTCGTGAAAGTCCAGGGGTGAGCAGCTATTTTCATTGTCACCTTCTATGCATTCTATCCCTCTCACTCCACTTTTCAATGTCTGTAGACATACTAACAAGTTAAGATAAATGTAAATTAATTATTTGAAAAGCATACTAATACACTGTTTTATTCCTTCTTTGACCTTTGTAGGTCATCTACTATGTCACAGCGCAGATTACTAAGGACACTTCAGAGGAAACAACAGACCATAGACTGGCTTCGCAGCCATCCCCATCTCAGGTCTCATATGTCAATACTTCTGACAAATCTCAAAACCAGCTGCAGGTATCCACAGATGGCCCTTCTGGTAACCCAAAGAACAAAGATTCAGACAACACCCCCAGCCTTCCTAATGCACTGCCTTATAAACGGCTCACTCATTCAAGTTTGCTGAAGTCAAAACCCCAATCTCCAACAGAAGGATCTGTGTTGGGCCTGGTTGGCCCTACACAGGGTAAGGTCCATGTGGTCAAGGCTCCACAAGTCCAAGTTAGCGTAGAAGAGAGGGTGGAGTCTCCAACTGCAGTTTGCTCACCAGCTTTAGTAGGGGGCCTTGACCCATTCCTTTTCCAGACGAGTCCAAATCCTGATGAATTGAGTTCTACAAATCAGCAGCTTGTGCGTGGTTCATCCAAGACTAGAGAGAGAAAGTATGAAGAAGTGGAAGATGACAGTGAGACCTTTCTTAGTCCTGACTTGCCAGATGCTGAGCCTCCAGCTCCGCCTGATAATATTGCCTTCATGATCACAAACACCAGAGTGCAGGCTTTGTCCACTGGAGAGTACCAAAAACTTGTCAATGCCAAGAGAGGCAATGTGCAAACTGTGACTGTAGGCAACAAACCACAGACAAAACATGGCAGTGACATGGTTTCTAGAAATATCACTAACAGCAACAGACAAGGTGATGTAGAAAGCAGCGAATTCAGTAAAAAGCCTGTCATTATCATTTTTGATGAGCCCATGGACATCCGCTCAGCCTACAAACGCCTCTCTACCATCTTTGAGTGTGAAGAAGAGCTGGAGAGGATGCTGGCAGAAGAAAAGCTAGAGGAGGAAATTGAGGAAAATGAAGATGAGGAGGAAGGAAACATAAGAGAGCAGGTAAAGGGGGATATAATGGATTCTGGGAAGGCATCAAATGAGACAAACTCTCTCCTGGTCCCTAGAGAGCGTGGTAACATCTCTTCATCATCACCAATGTTGTCTGATGGGCCAATGCCAACAGAGGCTAATACAGATTTCAAACAAGATGCTAAGAAGAAGTTTAAGTTCAAATTTCCTAAGAAGCAGCTAGCAGCCCTGACACAAGCCATCCGGACAGGTACCAAGACAGGCAAGAAGACTTTGCAGGTCGTAGTCTATGAAGATGAAGAGGAGTCAGATGGTACTATTAAACAACACACAGAAACCAAGAGGTTTGAAATTGCTCTCTCTAAACAAGAGTCATCAACATCAGAATCAACCCCTCAGGAATCTCTTGGACGGACTGAAGAAATCAGAAAGAGCACTTACAAGACCCTTGATAGTCTTGAACAGACTATCAAACAATTGGAGACCACCATTTGTGAAATGGGACCAAAGTCTTCTGAGGACCTGCACTCCACTGAATACTCAAAACCTCAGGGCAGTCAGGGTGAAGATGCTTCTCACAAAGGAATTCTTCAGAAAACTTTGGTTCCCAAACCCTCCAGCAAGGGTCCCATCCTTCGGAAGAAGCCCAAACCTCAACTGCTTCCTCGGCCTGCTGCGATCCCCACAGCATGCATGTCCGTCACAGCGGCTCCTACCCAGCAGGTCTCTCACTAGCTTTGACCGCCTCACTCGCAAAGACTAAGACTAGGGGTCTTTCCTTCTCCTCTTCCTCACAGCAGTCCCAGCCTAACCGGTGACTACCACAAGATCCCTAACTTTCTTCTGGTTTAGGAGGACTGACTGTGGGATCTTTTAACACTCCATATATGGTGTCTGTATGTACTAGTCTGGTGTTTCATGGGTGATTTTAGTAGATGGCACACATTCACTGATGAGTTTCTAACCTTGGGTTCTGGCAGTCAAAGAATGCTACTCTCAGTCTAAATCACATATTCACTTTTTGGTTCACTTGCAATTATTTTTAATGGGTTTTTAGGTATAAGCACAAAAGCTTCATCTATTGGTGTTGAGGATTGGTTCGCATGCATTTTCACCTCTTCTTTCTGATGTGTGGAACATCCATTTATATATAGTTAAACATTATGGAATATTTTACACAGGTTTTGTCTTTCTTTCAAGAAACAACCTCCAATGTGGCACTCTTGTGTTCCTTTTTTTTTTTATTTCAATTTCTCCTTTTTGGTTTGAATCCCTCTTGCAGAACGCCAACGTGGCCTCACCTACTAGTCGGATGCCAGTGCCCGTGTCTGCCAAGACCAGGCAGCAGCCGGGCACCTCAGACAGAGAGAGGGCAGGAAAACAGCAAAAGCTACAGGACTCACAGAGGCAATTCCGCCAGGTAGTTTTGTCATAGGACCACTGGTCCAGTGAGCCAGGGGACACATACTTAGAGATGCTTTTTAAAAAAAAATGTAAATCAGAGTATGTATGTTATAGAATTGTAAGCTTTAATAGGGCTTGAGTTACAAAGAAATAGAAACTAACAAAGAAAAAATGAGTAAACTGTCCTTTGTATGAATAGCTCACAGCCGCCATGGCTCTGTTCTAATCTCTTTGGCTGTGCTTCAGTTAGCTATGACTGAAGGCATATGACTTAACTCATAACACCATGGAATGCTTCTGCTTCTATTCACTCTGCTTGTGGCTTTGGTGCTGCGTAGATGATGAAGACAAAAAATGACCAAACAACAAAAAAAACATTTATCATTTCCTGAGTTGCCGTCACAGCTTATTTTTAATTGGCCCCCTGCCATCCCCATGCTTGGGTTACAGGCTGTCAAAAGTACTAACATGAACTATATCACACATTTTACACTTAAGTTTTGCACCCAAATGTATTTCTACTAAACAACAAAACTGATGTCACTGTTTTCCACAACATTTCTGTGCTAGCCAAGATGCTCCTCTACTAAACCTAGTCTTGGACACTTTCCCCTGTTTATCCCTCAGGGGAGTCCCTGCCCCTCACTACCAAGATCAACCCCCTACTAAACTTCCACCACAGTTCACCTCCGCCTATCCTCTCGGAACGTCCTCTGGTCTTGCATACTGGTTGGTTGTCCTTTCACTGTGCACCACTCACTTTGAAACATGAATGATCTAAAAGGAATTTTCCAGTGTTTTTTAAGCCTAATCATGATCAGCCTCGTCTGTATCGTACAGCACCTAATGTAAGCAAAATTAATAGCTTTGCATTGCATGCGAACAAAATGTTTCTTAAGTTAAGATATTCAGGTGTGAGTTCTTGCATAACGTGCATGGGTTATAGGCAGGCTTATTGTTTGATGCAATGTTGATGAGTGAATCTCCCCACTACTTTGTGCTCCTCTTTCAAGAAGCGTTGGATTGGTTTCAAAATTTGTTCCCAACCTACTAAGTCTACATTATCACTCAAAATTTGTCATGGTTGCCCCAAGATGTTCTTGTTATGAGATCATGAGGCGCAACCCCACCCCCAGAGACTAAATGACTGTACGCTACAGATGCAGCAGGTTGAAAAACATTGGTGTATTCCTTTAAAACATAAATGATCTTACTTTCCCCTACCTTCTTTAATTCTTAAGCTTTCACTTATAATCCTGAACAAAACACTGAAAATACTTTGCCTTTTCTTGTGTATGTGTCTTTTAAGTCAGTGTTTTCTGTCTTTGATTATCTCTGATAATTTAACTATAGATCCTATAAGTATAAGTGAAATGTGTTGAAACGTTCTTCACATCTTCATCATGAGGTTGCTTACAGCTGACAATCAGTATGTTCTGACGTCTTTGTTTGCAGGCTAACGGAAGTGCTAAGAGATCTGGAGGAGATCCCAAATCCACTTCCCCTACTTTGCCTGCCTCTAAAATCCCAGCTTTTTCCTCTAGCACAGGAAAAGGTGCTTCCCAAACTGATGCTACTAACCTGTTAAACTCCTCTATTATCCCTCCTTCCTCTTCCTCCACCAAGTCTTCCATTCCCACCCCTCGCTCAATCCCTGCCCCTTCCTCGCAGATTCCCTCCCTCTCTAACGGTTCCCTAAAGCTTGGTCCACCCCCTCATAGCACTAAAGGCCTCTCCTTCTCCACACAGACCCAAAATGGCCGACCTCACTCCTCCTTCTCTTCCCACTCTCCTCTGTCCCCCACCTTGTTGACTCAGGGTGTGAAGAGCATCCGAACCATACACACACCCAGCTTCGTCAGTTACAGTCGGCCACACAATGGGAGTGCTGGAAAGTCAGCTATCCCCATGGCAACAGTCGCTAAGGACGCTTCGTAGAACGTTCAGCCACTTTGCTGTCCTTTACTCAGCGTTGCTCCTCATTTTGCTCTAATTGTTCTTTTTATTATGATTATTTTGCTGTTCTGTTGCATCTAGTGTTCAGAGTGCACTTTGTTGACTTTTTTGTTTGGTTTCTGATGCCATTGCTTATCGATACAGTACTTTTATATTGCATCTTGGCAATCATCACCCCATTTTGAACTTAAATTTCAAGGAAATAATGCTGACAATGAAATACAATGAAAAAAATACTGACAGTTTACACATTGAAGAAGAAACGAGATCAAGAGATTTTGTTCACTTGTACAGTGTGATTTTGAATTATTCAGTTTCCTACATTTGAATTATATTAAAAATATATATTTTTATTATCAAGACAAAAGCCTAATAGAATAAAACGTGTAAAATAATGAGTACTTTGCCCTTAAATGAATACAGTTTAAAACTGGGTGACCATACTATATTTTATTCTTTTTCTTTTTTTTTTTTGCTTAAACATTGGTTGCAGCCATAGTGTTTGTTTTAACTGTACCTGTACTGTACTGTACCTTTGCAAATTGACATTTTCTTAACTGACATTTTGTGGTGTTTTCAGTTTCACTGCTATTGTCTTTTCAAATGTTATTATGAAATGACAGTGTCTCTTCAATAGGTGCCAAAAGTTGTTTGAATTTTCCATCCATTATTCAGAAAGATTGAATATACTGTGTTAGAGATTCAAGATGTATATTTAAGATGGGTTGTCCCCAACAGAATCTACAATAATATCTGCAATAATTTACTAGAAGACTACGGCTCTTAAGTTAATACAAAAAGGATGTCTAAGTATATGCTTAAATGATAGTGATCAACAATACTGTTCTGTATTCCCCCTGTATATAGTGTAACTGCTCTTGAGATTTAGTCTAGTTTTGTTAACATAATGTACCAAAGTTGGTTTCTATGCATGCCTTTCCGCAACGGTAGACAAATGATGTAAGAAGACTTAAAATGCTTGCACAGATAGATTTTGTAAATAAATATATTTACTCTGGATGTGTGAAGCTTTAAAGACTACAGCAGCAAAGAGCAGTGGGCAAGACTTTGTATGTGTGAGGACAATAAACGTCTGCATGTTTATTTTCTGGGTTGTCTACTCTTTCAACTTTTTCAGAAGCTTTACAAACAATATCAAGGTTTGTGATGCTACAACTAGGTCTACAATTTGGGTTCAAAATGTGTCGCAGTGCATACTGGGGACTGTAGTGCACCCGGGGTTAAACGAGCTAATAAAAATAGAAAATTAAAATAATTTTGTGGGCCGAATAGGACTGTCACGGGCCTGACTTGGCTTGTGGGCCTTCTGTTTGACACATGGGGGCTACAATATGGACTAAAAGTACGAGGAGTCCTACTTTGAAATGACAAACAGAGAAAGGTAGCTTCAACTTAAAAGGCATAGCAATGCAAGACATCACAGAAATTTTAACATATTTGATGGACAACTACAAGAAGTAAGCAGCAATATCTGAACTGTCTGTTCATTCCTATTTACAGAAATTTTGACTAAGTTACAAAAAGCATAAAGCACCTTTTGTTCATGGTTAGATGCTGGGTACACCCAACTAAAGTGCAATAAATGGAAGATGCTAAATGCACTCACTGGGCATGTATGACCACAATACATAGCGTTAACAGTCAAGAGTCAAGTTGAACTCCTTATGTTTTACTATATTTATGTTTATTTGTATTTATTCTAAAATTATATATTGTCATAGGCAAAAACAAGTTTATATATAGAATTTATTTTGTAATTTATTCAGACATGACTTGGGCTCCGTACCCTTGTATTGTTTCATTGGTGATTGGGGTTAGGGTTAAGGTTTCAGCTAACAAGGTTGTTACTACTAGTTACTAGAGTGCCAGTAGCTCCCCTTGTAGAAAATCTTAAACATGAGTGTGTTACAAGCCAGCTGTAGCTACAGGCTGGTAACTACAAAAGCATGTTAGCTTGCGCACATTTATCTCAGTTAAGAATGCGGTCTTGACAGGAAACAGAAGTAATCCTGGAGTAATCGTTTATATTAAAAATACAGTTTAGGCCAAAACTTTATAACACTTGACAATGTCTCTGGTATCAAGCGATGCATTTCTAACTATTTTGTGTAATAACTTAATGGGAAGCCATTAAATGCTTGGACGTCTGGTTCCTAGTGCTATAATGGTGAACTATTCTGACCCTTGCGCCACTACCAATGGGTCATGTGTAAACCTAGCTTTAGGGTCTGGCTACTGGGCCACGGGTTCCTTTTTCTGTAGCCACAGGCTCTCTTTTCACTGTCAAAATAATATGAATATGAATTGTGGGCTCAAACAACCACTGAGTCTTTTGTGGTAAACAAAAAAATGCCTGCCTCATCCTTGCTTAAGCCGCCAGAGTGAGTTTTGAGACTCTATACATAGCAACTTCATTACTAAAAAGCAACGAGTGACAAATCTCGCAAGGGGGAAAGCAAGAAATGTGAATATTTTATAGAACTATTCTACTTTATTCCCACGCATCCTGCTAAGAGTAACGTTAACGTCATTCTCAATCAGCAGCTGTGTGGGGTGTTGCTGAAATCTATTGAATCATTGTAGTTTGACCTTTTTTTTATTGAGTGTTATAAAGTTTATCACAGCCTCACTCAGTGTGGTAGGCTACTGAATAATTTTCTGACGTGGTTTACTAAGTTACTTATATCCAATTTTATCAGTCAGGCTTATTACAGTTCAAAGGTTACCATGGTTGAAATACATGAAACTGGAACTGTTTCTCCTTTTTATTGCATAGATAAAAACATTGGATATTTTAGTGATATACTGACCACCAAATTGGAAATGTCCCCAGTTGTCATTTCAGAAATCTGATCACCTTATCACCGCTGAGAGTGGAAAAAGCTGCTTAGATTTTGCATAATTACTCATTGGGGAACCCTAGTGGCCTGGACCCTGGGCCATGTAAACACTTAATGACCCGGGCCTGGTCACACTTGAAGACCGATCTATGACCCAGTCGGCTGCATTTGACTCAACTCAGAAGTGGGAATTCTGCACAGTAGAACACAGTAGAAGTAGCAGTTACCTCACATTTAGGTTCACAACTGCTAAATCTCTAATGAATCAGCATCTAACTGAAAAATGTGATAAAAAGGTATATTTTAGTCTACTGCATTGTCAATACTGTGGGTGCAGTCCTTGTGCACACTGCCCACAGCCCTCAGGGATCCAGCTTTACTGGTCCCTTCTCCACTTTACATTTACAGCATTTAGCAGATGCTCTTAACCAGAGCGACTTACAAAAAGTGCCTTGTCTACCTAAAGAAAGTATCTTTACTAGTTACAAATAGGTTAGAGAGAAAGCTAGTCCGGAGCTCAGATATTGCTAGAAAGAAAAGCCCAGGTTGACACCTCAAAAAAAAAGGAACAGAATTAAACACAGCGCATTGCAATACATTTCAATAAGTGCAGTACATACATTACAATAAACACTTATCTCAGTGCTCACTTAAGTGCTTTAAAAAGAGATGTGTCTTCAGTCTGCGTTTAAAGTCCGCAAGAGACTGCTGTTCGGACAGCCAGTGGGAGTTCGTTCCACCCCCTGGGTGCCAGGACAGAGAAAAGTCTTGCTTGTCTTCCACGCATCTTGAAGGATGGCAGGTCAAGCCGAACTTGAAGCTTGAGGTACAGTTCGAGTTTTGACCATTGTCATCAGGTAGAGAGGGGCTGGTCCGTTTTTGGCTTTGTAGGCAAGCATAATAGCGTGCAGCTACAGGAAACCAGTGAAGGGAGCGCAGTGGAGTGATGTGACTGAACTTAGGAAAATTAAAGACAAGCCGTGCTGCTGCATTCTGCATGAGTTGCTGAGGCTTGATGGCCTGCATAGGAAGACCAGCCAAGAGCGAGTTGCAGTAGTCAAGCCTTGAGATGACAAGAGACTG
>JAILXH010132838.1:17018-27712 GCA_023558415.1 Piaractus mesopotamicus
CGTTCAAGCATATTCATACCACAAACGTTCATGCCAACAAATGTTTCTTATTATGGTTTCTGTTGTTCTCAGAGACTTGCTTTTGTTTTTTCAAAGAAATCTGAAGGAATATTTTTCCAAATCTCAAAAGTTTAGTAGGGATACACCGATACCACTTTTTCCTTCCGATATGGATAACTGATCCTTGAATAACAGCTTAAATCTCCAAGCATCAGACTCTACTGAAGTTCAGTAAACATTACAGTCATTTACACTAACAGTAGCAGTTGATCCATCGATTTCTCAGTATGTTTGAAGCAAAAGGCCATGAGACCATGCCGCTGCATCATGCAGCTGACAAATGGACGCACACTGCAGACAGGGCTAGTGGACACACAAGACCTGACTAGAGAGCTGCTATACTAAAGGCTAAACTAAGGCTAAAAACTGTGATTATGGCCGACAGTTTCTTTCTTTGATAACACCCTGGACTAACATTAACTCTGTAAGACTTGAGACTGTAACGGACTACACACCGGGAGATTACTAAGAAGTGGCTCAGCCTTTGAGGGAAAGTGTTTATATGTTGTTATCTGATCTGTTTGTGTCATATCAGTGAAACGAAAACCTTAGGAAGAATTCCAACTGGCATATCACGAACAACCATTGCTTTTTCATGAAATATTGGCATTGTAGATTTTGCCATGTGCATTTTTACTGCTTCTAGTCACTCAGTGGTTTACAGTTTTCTCTGTATGTGTAAATCTTATTTTTTTATTTAATTTTGTTCCTTTGACTAACTTCTTTTATATGCAAGTGGATTGTCTAATGTTCTCAGAAATATCTCCTGAAAAATGAATAACTTGGACTTAATGGCTGTTTTAACTTACAATTAAATAAATGAAGGGCGGTCTCTGAGTTTTGCACAGTACAGTATTTGGTTGTATTCAGTTAAACACCACTTACGCTGTATACATTTGTAGGCATGGAGTGCCAAGACTGTGTGTATATCTGTTGGAACAGCTGCTGAGAGACTGAGTGTATCATTTCCATCCAAATAGATGCCATTTGCATTTACATTACTTCACCTAATGCACAGGGGCATTGATGCAAATCACATTCTCTCAGGACAAAGCATTTAGTCTTCAAGCTCATCACCTGTTCTTAGACCTGATTTTCCAAAAGGCCTACTGATGTTTTTTTTTTTGTTCTCCTGAAAAGATGTCAGCCTGCATTAGAGCATTTTTTCGCATGGGAATGTTTACGGGAGGATGTCGCAGAGCTTGTCTGTGTGCAAGCGGATCAAATGGTGGCATGGAAAGTCATTATTACTGAAGCAGAGCTGAGCTTCGTACTGTTTTTTGGGAAAGCCCCAGAGCAGCCTGGTAATTTCACTGCTATAAATACTGGGAGGCCTTTGGCTGGCTCAGAAGAGAGCTACTGTTCTGACTGAGTCACGTGACGCTCCAAGGCTAGAAGTCCAGTGCTCACATGCTCACTCTTCTCTCTTTATTGCATGCTTTTTTGTTTTATTTCTTTCCATCCACCCCCCTCACTTGGTTTTTCTCCCTTTGGCTCTCTTAGCATTCCTCCTTTTCCACTCCTCAGACACCAGAAGGTTTTCATATCCTCACTGTCATAACTAAACATTGTGTTTCTGGAATGATAAAAACTTAAGTTTAATATACACATCTGTCCGTGCATAGCCATGCACTCCTTCTACTACTTTAAGGTGCCTCCGTTGCTGACTCAGACGTTCAACTGCACACAAGTAGCGCGTATAATCTCCATAGAAAAGCACTGCCAATAGAATGGGACAATTTGGAGCAGCCACACATGAGCCTATGGTCACCGTGCCCAATGCAGAGGGTTATAAAACCCCCCAGCATTGGGCTGTGGAGCAGTGGAACTGCATTCTCTGGAATGATGGTGCTCCATCAAATACCTTTGGGATGAGTTTGAGTGTAATGTCAGTACTAGATATGTAACAATACAACATATTGTATTGCAGTGTATCGGATTGTATTGAATCATTGTATTGTGACTAGCCTGTTTAGCTTGTGGCTATCAAAGTGTATTAAAACGAGACACCTCTGTATTTACAGTGGAGTTTTGTGAATTGTTACATCCCTAATTGGTACCTGACCCCACTAATTTTATTGTGGCTAAATGCAGTCAAATCTGCTCTACATGGGTGGCAACAGTGGTTTTGCCATCTTTGCCAGGCTCTTTGATCTCGCCCAAGCCTGATTTGCAACTCTTGAAACAGGATACATGACAACTGCCTCGTGCTTTCATCTTGTTTACTTAAACAGGACCCTGCATAGCATTAATGACTTTTAATGTGTCATAATTGGCCATCAGACCTTTTTTGTGTCTTTTTAGTCTACTGAACAGGACTTGAAAAGCTGACTGCAAATCACTGACATTCATGTTTAGATCTACTTGTCCTTGGAAGCCAGTCGGAAAGAGAGAAGTAATTATTCAAAAGGAGTGTCTGTGCGTGCGTGTGGAGCACATGTGTTGAGCAGTCGTGTTCTCTTAATTGGAGCCCTCTATTCTTCTTAATGAGCTCCTCAAACTGCTGCTCGATAGAGGGTTTATTGGGCATCACCATAGCAACACAAGTAGTCGGGTTTCTTAAGTGGGCAAACTGGTTGCAATGGTGTGGACTGTATAATTGTAAAAGAGCATAAAGACGTACAAACAACCAGGACATCAAAACACCTCACAGCGTTTATCGTGAAGAGGAGCTAGAAATGGGGCCTCAAGGTCAGAGGTGGAGCGTCTGCTTTGTCTCTTTTCACTGCTGTTCCTGGTCATTCCATTCTTTCTGTCCATTCCTCTCTTCTTTCCCCTCTCTCTCACTCTTGTTGCTGCAAATGCGAAAACTCAGTGTGCATTTTTTCATTTCTGCTGACTGGACTGGACTCTCTGCATTGCAGTAATTTCAGTGCCACTTCGCTCTGGCTAATCTCTCACAACAGAAAGCCATTAGTCACCTCTTTCTCTTTCTTGTCTTTCTGTTTCTCTCCTCTTTCCTCGCTCGTTTTTCCACAATTATCTTTATGCCACATCACCGTTTCCCTTAGGGGTTGGAGGTATAGCGGTATAAAGTAAATATCGATATGGATTTTGTTATATTTTGGCCAGTGTTATGTTGACACACTGTCTGCAGTAGCAGTAGTAGTTGCATTAGCATTAGTAGTAACAGCTGTACCAGTAGTAGTGTCAATGACTGGAGAAGTATTAGCAGTAGCAATACCAGCAGTAGTAGTTGGTAGCATTAGTAGTAGTAATAGTTGTTGTTTGTTGTTTGTTGTTGTTGTTGTTGTTGTTGTTGTTGTTGTTGTTGTAGAAGTAGCAATAGGAGGAGTAGTATTAGCAGAAGTAGTAGCAGTAGCAAAATTAATAGCCATAGTAGTAGTAGTGATAGTAGTAGTAGTAGTAGTAGTAGTAGTATCAGTATTAGCAATAACAGTAGTAGCAGTAGCAATATTAGTAGTAGTAGTAGTAGTAGTAGTAGCAGTAGCAGTAGCAGCAGCAGCGGCAGTGGCAGTATAAGAAATAAGAATAGTAGTAGAAATAATAGTACTAGTGATATTAGCAGTAGTAGTAGTGATAGCATTATTGGTACTAACTATGAGAGGCAGCAGCTGCTGTAGCTGTAGTGGTAAAAAAAAAAGTAATATCAATAATAGTCGTAATAACATTATTTACAGTAACAGTCGTAGTAGCAGTAGCAATATTAGTAGCACTATTAGCAGTAGTAGCAGTAGCTGTGGTAGTATTTTTATATACTACTACACTGCTCACTGCTTGCCAGCCTTCTGGACTGGTTTGACCACCATGGAGCTTCCTGCTGTACAACGCTGTGCAAACCTCACCTGCATGAACTGACCTTTCTGATGATACGGCTGCTACTGCTGCTGCTGTACAGACTTTACATAGCGCTTTTTACAACAGGTGTTGTCACAAAGCAACTTTACAGAACTATTTAATTTTATCTATTGCTTCACCTGTTTGTCTCCGTTTCTGTATTTAAATATTTCATACTAACATTGTTTGCTATCCGGTGTCAACCAGAGGAGGATGGGTTCCTCTTTTGAGTCTTGGTTCCCTTTAAGGTTTCTTCCTCTTGCTTTTGGGGAGTTCTTGTTTGCCACTGTTGCCATTGGCTTGCTCATGGGGGCTTGGACCTGGATTGTTCTGTAAAGCTGCTTTGTGACAACACCTGTTATAAAAAGTGCTATATAAGAAAACTTTGACTTGATATACTATAGTTTAGTTTAATAATCATTGTTCTTTAGAAAATGGAAAACATTTTGGTGTAAAAATCAACTCATATTGTCCACCCCTACTTTCTTCTCTTGCCCTACTTAAGCCACAAGTAATTTATTCCCTGCCGTAACATTCACAGCTTAGTTTTTGACTCAAACACCATCTCCACTGCACTTAAAATCCTCCTCAGCCCCTGGGAAAACACAAGGGTACAGGGTGTGGTTCCCTGTTTTGACAGTTCCACAGGGGGAGAACATGAATGATTCAGCATGTTCATGTCTGCCTCGCAGGGGGTGACCTAAAGGTACCAGAGCTGGCCAAGTTTTTCTGTGCCATTGACACTTCACCCTGCTTCATGCGTGACTGAACTGAGACACTCAGTGTTGGGACTTTGCCTATTGTGGAGCAGGCAGTCATGCAGTCTTGTCATTGGGCTGTTTTCGCAGTCAGTGAAGATGTAGAGGCAATTTATTTATTTATTTATTTTTATTGGGGTGTTGTGTCTTTAGGCCTGCAAATGCTTTTACATGCAAGTGGTTGTTTAGAGAATCTCTATGGTCTTGTCTTGTGTTATGTGGTGTAGACCTCTTGTTGGCAACTACACTTTTCACAGACCTTTCTTAATATGTAAAATAACTGCTGGAATCTGTGCTGTGTTAGAAGTCTGGCTTGAAATTAGAAATGCTAAATAATATTGGAGCTGCTTTAATATTAGCTGAAAAATTTTAAGTCCACATCTGAATCACTTTAACATTAGCATTTGAGAAGGTTTTGTTTAGGTCATGTGATAAAACGCATTGATTAGCATATTCTTGGTGCTTCTGGTTGTCCATAGGATTCTTTATTTTATGACTACTTACATTCCTCAACTTCTTGAACTGCAGGTTTACTGATTTGTTTATCTTAACGCTTCTATCCAGTAACTACTATTAATGATACCATATGTGCGATGAAACTAATATGTAAATAATGAGTCCTTAAAGTGGTTTAAACCTGTAAAACTTGCTAATTGAGTTCCTTTTAACAGTGTCGTAATGTTGTAATAAAACTGACATCACCCTATACTTTTCTATTTCCCAGGACAGTGACATTCAAAAGAAGATTGACTATGAGATCCGAATGCGCGAGGGCGCTTGCAAGCTCCTGGCTGCTTGCTCTCAGAGGGACCAGGCTCTGGAGGCCTCAAAGAGCCTACTCACATGCAACTCCCGCATCATGGCCTACATGTCCGAGCTCCAGCGCATGAAAGAAGCACAGGTCATGCAGCGGGTGGCACGCAGGTATAAGCTCTGATTTAATTCTGTTTAGTACAGTGGCTAATTTGGGGAAGATGAATTCAGTTCATATAGAACTGAGCAATATGGAGTATAATTATTGCAATAAATATTTTAGCACAGTACCTCAATAACAATAAAAGGAACATAGAGGGAAAAGGAAACATCATTAATTACTGGTTTATTCTTTGTCAACAAATGGTAATAATAGTTACACAGTAAGTAAAGTAAAAAAAATGTAAAAAAAATAAATAAATACTTGGTCTGTTTGTCCACTAAGTTTCTGAGCTAAACCATTTGCCATTTGCAATGTTTTCAAAGAACAGTTACCAATGAAGCAGTTGGAAAACTATTAAAGAGTGTTAAATAAAAAATAAATAAAATTGAATGCAGTGTCGATATTGGTTTAGCAGTCCAGCAAGTCATGAACTGTAGTGCAGGAGGCCAGGCTTTTCACAAGGTTTAAAGCTTGATCTATAATTAGTGAGTTCAGTACAAATACAACTACTGTTTGTTTACAAATGAGGAAACAAAGATTACTCATTCCTAGGAAACATGCAGTTTCCTAAAATGGTAACAGATAAAGCAGAGGCAACTGTGGAACTCCAAAGCACATGACATACACTAACCAAAGTTAGAAAATTGCCTAGAGGTCAGTTAGAGTTCACTTGCTGACTTGTTGACTGTTGTCACAGTCTTGACCTAATCCAAACAAGGCAAGACTAACCAGCAATATGTTGTTCCATTGTGTATTGCTGGTTAATTGTGGTTAGAGTCAACCTTTGCGTTACCGATATTTTAGAATTGTATGATATGCAAGTGATCCTCTGACCAGTCACTAAATGTTTTATTATGTGAAGCGTTCACAATATATTGCAATATAATCACAATGTGGCATTTTGTCTATATTGAGGAGACCCACTCTAACTATTAAACTCTGCGACCAGTCAAATAAGGTACACTTGACATAGTGGTCTTCCCTGGGATAAGTTTGAACATCATTAAACATGTGTTATGTGGTCAGTATACCATAGTGATTTTATGTTTCAGGTCATCAGATGCAGGCCCAATGGATGATCGATCTCCATGTAAAGGCAAAGTTGCAATTTCAGGTAAGTTCACAGACTTAACTAATCAGTAACAGCTTCTAAACACTGAAGTCATTTAGTTCCCTCGTTCACACCTGGCATTAACAGTGTCTTAGATGATCTGACTGTGGGTGACGGTGTGAAGTAAAAGTGTGAATAAGATCCAGTGTGTCTCGTAGGATCCAATCACTTAATCTCCCTTTGGAGGTGGTCAGGGATGCGTATGACCACAAAGGATAACATTTGTAGTGTGAATACTAAAAGAGTCTCCGTACATCCCTGACAACAATAAAGGACTGCCTGATAAACTGTATTATCACAGCAGAGACGAAAGGAATTGATTGGTTTTTTTTTTTTATACATCTCCCATTTGTTTATAAGTTTTGTTAAACCCGGGTTACACTGCACAACTTTTAACCAATTTTAGCCCCAGTTCTTAGTCTGGCTGAGTCTACGCTGGTCTGCAGATTTTGTAGCAGTCTGCATTGACCGTTGGTAGAGAAAACTGAGTAGTGTGCGAGGAGCACAGACGTTCACGTTTCAGAACAGTTACAGTATATCAAACTTTTTTTTTCCCCTGATCAATTTTTTGTAACTCAACTCGAGCATAATCTGGTAGTGTATACTGATTAGCGACTTAATCTGAATCTTAATCAATCAAGTGCATGTACATCTTAAACTAAAAACTGCCCCTCTAATCACATCTTTACGTCCATGACCCTCACTTAAATATATTTACCTGTTGCTTCTCTACTGTATCAACGCAAATGTCGGCAAAAACAGCAGCAGCAAACTGCTCTGTTTGTTTATTTGTGTCTCCTAGTAACAGGAGAATGTGTGTGTTCATACAAGTTCTTTTGAGTTTGGTTCAGTTCAGCAACAACTTAAGTTGTATAGTCGGTGATCCTAAGTCATTTTAATGTATGATCCACAATATTTAGGTGACCCAAAAATCTGTCAGATAGTGTGAGACACCCATTGTTTTCATAATCTGTTTGGACTTCAAAAGTTGAGTAGTTGTGTCCATACAGTCGTGTCCATACAGTCTTTTTTACATCCACAGCCCTTACATTTAAACTGACAAAGATTTGCAGGACTTTTCTGTTTGACAATAAATGTAGCAAGACAAAGACATAGTAAATATGCACTGCACCCTTCCTTCCACCATCATAAATGGTCACTGGAGATGCTTTCGAGGCACATGGACATGCCAGGTGTGACAAGCTTTATGTCTCACTGTCTTCTTGTGATTAGATCACTTGAGATGGATAATAAAAGCAGGTATGAACAGGGCATCTGTTGTAAAACAACTTTCAGCTTCTATATAGACCACTTTCACTACTTCTGCTTAGGTGACGGTGGTGTCTTCATGTATACATTTGTTTGTGTGTGTATGTGTGTGTGGTGCATTCCTGATGCCTCATTGAGGTCTTTTTGTGTTGAGACTACCCTGCTGGTTTATTTGTTAGCTGTGCAGTCTGCAGTCTGGTGGGCTTTTATGAGATCACCACCCACTCTTTTACAGTCTCTCTCCACTCCACACCCTATAATATTCACTCCCTTCTTTCTCCCTCATACTGGCCAAAGCCATGACAACCTGTAACTGGCTGTTATCCACTGTCTGTCTGCATGACTGCGTGATATGAATGTGTGTGGGTGTGGGTGTGGGTGTGTGGACAAAGCCTTCCCGACTTTGTTGGAAAACTAGAGAAAAACAAGGCTAACCTAGAGACCCAACAAAATATTCCTGACATTGTAAAATGCTTTTATGAAAGCTACAAGTTTCATTGTATCGAATCTATTTGTTTTTGTATGTTGTTTGAGGTTAAGGTTAGGGTTAGGGTTATGTTTAGCAGTTAGGCAGGTTAATAATGAAACTTATTACAAATAGCTACTTAAACACACATACATGGACACACATGCATAGATGTATACAAAATACACCTGGTTCAAATTATTATTACATATAGATACTTACAAATATATTAATGATACACCAAAATGAAAATCCTTAGCTGAAGTACACATCTTCTATAGAGAACAGACTTCTGCACATTTTAATGCCAAGTTACTACTTATTTGCTGAATTTAACATATATGGGAAGGAAACAAAAAACATAATGTTAAACTCAGCAAAACTCAGGGGGTTTATGCAGTCTTGCTGAATAAACTCATTCTCTTCGTAATCTGGCAGAATTAAAATACTAGCACGCTGGTTGTTCCTTATACTGTTCACACATACACAGACGTGTTGACCACACACAGATCTCATGGTTGCTCATACACTGCAGTCATTATCCCCTTAATTGTCTCCTAATGGCCCTTCATCTATTAATTTTTATTAACTAGCATGGCAGTTCTGGCCTAATTAGATACAGCGTGACCAAGTGAGGCTGGCTCAGGCTGGAATAGATTAGGTATGATAAATGCAGTCTTAATGCAGTGGGTGGTCCAGTGGGGTGATACAGTATTGAGAGCACGGCCTTCACATTTATTCCTCCTACACCAACAGCCTGGCAGTGACTGCCTGCTGCCTCCAGATAAGAGAGTGATTGTTTGTGTGAGTGAAGGAGGGAGAGCGACAGATACTAATCGTGATTGACATTGCGGAGACAGCCAGCTCCAGCATCTGTGGTGGCGAAGATGCTGTGTGCGTGCGTGTGTGTGTGTGTAATCACGCATGAGACAGGGCACGTGTGTTTAAGTGTGTGTCATGACCTTGTCTGATTTCTCACTTTGGATGTGTGTTTCTGTCACAGACCTTCGAATCCCTCTGATGTGGAAAGACACTGAATACTTCAAAAACAAAGGAGGTAAGAGTCAACGCATAGAGACTCCAATTAAATGTGAACAAGTGTAACAGTTAGGGGTGTCGTGATAATCAGTTATATTCACTTTAATCTGCTAAAAAAGAATTAAAATATACTTTCTTGATGAATCTGCTGTGAATAGATAGTAGTTTGCATGGACGGATGGTGTCAGTAGGAAAGTTTGTATTTCTTTTTCTTAGAATCTTCTTTTCATTAGCATTCTCAAGCATGTTGATTTTAAACTTTACGTGTAGTAATAGTGCTCTTATTGTAGTAATAGTGCTCTTATGGAAACATCCAGGGGGAAATTAACATTTTTTACTCTGTGGTGTGTAGGTAGATACAGCCAGATGCGAGCTCTTCCGTTGTTTGGGACATCAGAGCAGAACTGAAGGCATAACGTCAGATTTATCGCTAACATAAATAAGACCTGGCATTGCAGTCTATCACGTTTTGATCTCCAATAGGTGGGATCAATTTTGTAACAGAAAACCATCACTCTATACCTTCTGGAAGTCCTAGATATGTCACTAACTGTGAATCCGCGCGATAGCTGGCCAGTGCTTTTCAGTCAGATGTTAGAAATGGTTAGCTGACGTAACAAAACTGACTGTGAGCATTCTCCTCCAAGTGTGTTGAGCTGTCCAATGATGTTGTGTTAGTAGCAGTTCAAAAAGATCTAGTGGAGCTTCAAATGACTCAGAGGAAGCTCCTGCTAGCCTTCACCTTCCAAAGAAGACTTAGCTAGTGAGTAGAGCTGGACCTGACTAATACTGGGGAGAAAAATTGCCAAAGAAAAAGAAGAAATGAAAAACAGTGGCAGCAGCTGTTTGTTTGTGACACTTTACCGAAAGAGTCATTGTCAAATTTCAGCATACATGGTTAAACAAGTGTTAAAATGCCTGTTACAGTCTTCAGTTAAACATAGAATGTATTTTATGTCTGTGTTTAATCTAGAACAGCCAAAAAAAATCATGTAAATAATCGAAACATGCTACTGGAATCCCACAAGGGTGCTAGCAGAAAATCATTATCAAAGAAATTGTCAAAGACAATAGGCCTGGGCAATATCAAAAATAATCAGCACTGCAGGATAATAGATTACATCCATTAAAGTATTGTCACTGAGTTACTTGTCCATTATAATAATAAATAAAATGCATATATTCACTTAATATAAATGATCTTAATACGCCACTTTTAAACCATTCTTCATCTTGCATAGCAACACATACATTCTTAATCATACATTGTGGTCCATT
>JAILXH010132855.1:0-13508 GCA_023558415.1 Piaractus mesopotamicus
CCCCCCCACACACCACCAGGCTGCAGTTTTAAATTGTTTTCTGTTTGCTCCTTTTTTCCTTCCTCATGCAGTGTAATTTGTCTCTCACTAGCCTTGCTATCTTTATTCTGTCTCCCTCTTACCCTCTCTCTTCATCTTCTTCTCCCTGTCACTCTCAGTTGTTTTGTTTACATTTTTCTTAATGCAGACTAACCAAACAGGCATTCTGGTTTTGAGCATGAGCTGTCACAGTCTGTCACTGCAGGGCTAATGCCAGGGATTTATATTCACAGGGCTTGTACTGCTAAAGTTTACACACGCACGCACTGGGAATTAGTAAGACAGCTTTCAGACTATTGGCAGTATTGTTGCCTAAATGTCACGCTTGTGTTGCAAGCTTTATCCCTCTAAAGCAGGCGTGTCAAACTCAACCACTAAAAGGGCTATATTAAAAAATCTCAACAAATCTATGGCCCAGAGAACACTTACGTTTTATATTGGTTGAACTGCAGCTGAAATGCAGCTAATGTGTTTAGTGATATGATATTGTAATGCAGGGCATTGTGAAATGGGCTAATATTAATAGAAATTTAAAATAATTTTGTGGGCTGGATAGGATTGTGTTGCAGGCTTGATCTGGCCCAAAGGCCTTGTGTTTGACATATAGGCTCTAAAGCCATATGATGTTAATTGTAGCACAAAAGAAATTTATGAGTGACTCATTCCTTTCAGAAAACTATAACCTTCTTAAAGTAGTTAGATAGTTTAAGAGAGTTATATAAAGGTAGTTTACTGTATGACCTACTGTATGTCTGGCACATGCTATGTGCTGAACTCCATGCTTTGTCAAGAGGGAGAAAAAGACGAGAACCAGCCAAAGAGGAGAAGATCTGAAGAACAATGACTAAGAAAGAAGTTGTTAGATCAGGCAAGGGCGAAAAGCCATGTTAACGTCGAGGAGACGTTTCAATGTTTGAGAGACCGCTGAAAGTTGACGAGGCTGAAGTTGGTTTCATATTTACAAGCTTCTTCTAATTTTCCTGTTTCCCAGAGACACCAGAATGTAACTACAGTTATAACAATAACTGCTGCCCCATTTAAGGTGGAATGGGAAAATTCAGACAAGAAGCTGGCGAAAATAAAACTCACTTCAGCTTCATTCAGAGTTGAAAGGCATGCAAAGGAATGAGGAGTTTTCTGCTTGACAGGGGGGTAACATTAACTTGTTTTTGCTGTTTCACGAAACCAGTAGGTCAATATTGTTTTGTCCCGTTTGGTAACGTTTCTGATAATCCCAGCTGGTGAGCTTTGCAGTAGCAACTGTAGCGACAGTTTGCTAACCCACAACCTAGCAATCGTTAGTTACATTACTTGCTTTTAATTGTTCCTTTTAACATTGTCATGTTATTTATCTGTACAGCGTTTGCGAAGGGTTTTATGGCCACGAAGATCTAAAAAAACAAGTTTGCTAGCCCAGTGTCATTCGCCTTGGCAGTGCGCATCCATGAAATTGTGGGGCGGAGCTTCTGAAGGAGCACTGAAGGGAGGGGTGTATTTATTTTTGCTGTTGAATTCAAATAACAACTTTTCTCCAGAGTCGCTCATTCCACCTTTAAAATCAGTAGAGCGCCTTGTTGTTATAAGTATGCTTGTTCTTTTGGCATGCCTACACAGTAGTGCTCTGTGAATAATATTACTTTGCAATTTCTGTCGGTCGTATCATTTGATTGTAGAAACGAACCTTGGCAGTAGCCCTGCTTCCTTACTTACACATTTTTACTCTCAGTACAGAAATTGGATTTGTTGCCGATTGGTTACGTGTTACAGGGTTAACTGCATCTTGGCTACCACAGACTGCTGTCCGTGGCAGGCCACTGACACTTATGTTGCTGTTTTCTTTTCTGTTTCTTTGTGTATTTGTCTGTCATGCACTTGAGGACTTGCTGTTCATACAGCTCCAGGTCTGTAAATGGTGAATATTTTACAGTACTGTTCAAAAGTCAGAGGCCTCACTTCATTCATTTAATTTCCAGTTTCCAGTTTCCATTCAAAATGGCCATTTAATACAATTTATTAATTTTTTAGCATCGGAAAAACACATTTAACACTGTCCACACTCCGCACTGCATTTAGTGTCCACACTTCAAAGTTAAGTCCTAGAAGTCTACATGTTGTTTCTCATGATCGAAGTAAACCAAAACATATTCAGTGATTTTTGAAGTCTGATTTGGGTGGTCAGTCCATTGTTCTGAGAACTGCAATTTCTTTGAAAAGTATCTCCAGAAAAACTATTAACTTGTACTTAATGATAGGAAGTTAAATAAGTGAATGGTGGTCTCTGGTTTTTGCACAGTAAAAAAAAAATCAAGAATATTTGGAGAAACAATATTGTGTGTGATGTATGTCCAGGTAAACCTGTGCAGTCTGTACCTGTCCCTACGACGAGCAGTTGTAGCATGCTTGCGGCAGCTGGCCCAGCGTGAGACTGTGGAGGTGTCTGAGCACGCTGTGGCACTGGTGAAGGAGCTGCCTCGAAGAGATAACACACAGCTGGGTGAGTCAGCACCACCAACACTTACTATCTCATTTTGTGTCTCACATGTGAAGGGAATTAAAGTATTACTCGGTCATTTTAAAACTGTAGAAATACCCACTAATAACCTTACACTCTGCTTCTGCTAATTTTAGAGGGAGAGAATTTCACTTTAGGACTTTCCTAGAACTTACCTTAAAGGATCTTAACAAGAAATGATGTCACAGAGCCATCATGAGCACTGAGATTAAACAAGATTATCTTCCTACGTATAAATATTACATATATATAACATGTTTGGATCTAAATTTTGTGTGGTTTTGTCTTGCAGATGTGACAATTAAAGAAGTAGGTCTGGAGGGAGCTCTGTTCAGCCTGCTGGATCGGGAGTCAGACCCCCGGCTCCGCCAAGACATCAAGGACACGCTGGTTCATATGATGAGCTCCGCTGCTGAGAATGAACTGGCCCACTGGCTAAAGCTCTGCAAGGATGTGCTCTCTGCATCCTCTGGTGAATCCATGTTTCACCCCTAACATGTTAATGGAAGAAATGCTAAAGATGAAATATCCTCTTGTCCTCAAAGGTCTGCGGGTTTTCATTCCAAACAAGCAGGAGCGCAGCTGTTCACACTTGTTTAATCCAATAGTGGGCAATTTCACAAGCAGTTGATCACTTGATCTGCTGCTTTGTTGGAATAAAAACCTGCAACCTCACCGGCCCTTTGCAGATAAGATTGGACACTCTTGAATGAGTAGGTGCCATTTTAAGCAAGGATGGAATTTTCAGGCAAAATCAATACTATTCAGAAAGATTAACACATCAGTGGGTTTCCTCCAGGTACTCCGGTTTCCTCCCACAGTCCAAAGACATGCAGTCAGGCCTGCTAGACATGCTAAATTGCCCCTAGGTGTGAATGTGTGTGCGAATGTATGTCTGTCTGCCCTGCAATGGGCTGGTGACCTATCCTGGTTGTTTCTTGCCTTCTGCCCAACGACCGCTGGGATAGGTTCAAGCACCAGGGATAACATTATGACCACCTCCTTGTTTCTACGCTGCCCATTTTATCAGCTCCAATTAGTATATAGGTGTACTTTGTAGTTCAACAGTTACAGTCTGTAGTCACATCTGTTTCACAGCATACTTTGTTGGCCCCCCTTTTACCCTGTTCTTTAGTGATCAGGACCCCCATGGACCCTCACAGAGCAGGTACTATTTGGGTAGTGGATCATTCTCAGCGCTGCAGTAACGCTGACGTGGTGGTGTGTTAGTTTTTAAACACCTCAGTGTCACTGCTGGACTGAGAATAGTCCACCAACCAAAAATATCCAGCCAACAGCGTGGTCAGCGTCCTGTGACCACTGATGAAGGACTAGAGGATGACCAACACAAGCTGTGCAGAAGCAGATGAGCTATTGTCTCTGACTTTACATCTACAAGGTAGGAGTGTCTGTAATTGTAGAACTACAAAGTGCACCTATATAGTAAGTGGAGTTGATAAAATGGGCAGTGAGTGTAGAAACAAGGAGGTGGTCATAATGTTATGCCAGATCGGTGTACATATTTAGCACATGCTATTGGTTTCCTTTTACACTGACTTTCTTTGATGGCTAGCTATACGAGAAAGAAAGAAAGAATTAGTTGTTTTTCTTTGAAGGTCATCAACAAGCACCTTAACGTAAGTGTTCCACCACCTCTCGTCATTGCATTTCGTTTTTATGTGTATATGTTGTCAGACTCGGCAGCAACCACACTGGTGGAGACCAACCAGGAAGAGGATACTGATGACTCTTCTGCCTTTCATGCCAAGCGCGAGCACAGCGGGCCCTTCAACAACTTGCGATGGTCTACGCGAGTGTTTGCTGTTGAATGTGTTTGCCGCATTATAGTGCAGTGTGAGAGCGGAGATCCGGCTCACTTTGACATGGTGCTGGCTCAGGAGCAGCGATTGCACGAGTCCACAGGTCAGGCTGTTCTGTTAGATGTAACCCTTTTGTTCTTAAAGAATTTATGGAAGCCCTCCAATAACCATGTTTAGGTGTTGCTCATTGCATCTTCATGGATCTCCTACCTGTGTTTTTGCTCAGACCAATCTGACCAGCACTGTTAATATGTGGCTAAATTCTCAGGTCTCTGTGTGAGTTGTTGTTGTCCCGGACATTTCAACCGTCTGACACACACTGCATTTCTTCTCCTTTAGATTTCCTGGTTCTCCATTTGGCCGATCTGGTACGCATGGCCTTCATGGCAGCTACGGACCACAGTGAGCAGCTCCGGCTGGCCGGCTTACAGATGCTGCTGGTCATCATCCGCAAATTTGCCAGTGTTACAGAACCAGAGTTCCCCGGACATGTCATTCTAGAGCAGTACCAGGCCATTGTAAGAGTCCCAGTAATACATACACAGAATTCAATCAAGCACGTTCCATCTATGACGTATCCCGTCTTTCGAAAAGATCAGCGGCACATCTGTGACATATATAGATCTTTCATTGACAAACTGTGTGGGTCACTTAAATCTGTAGTTCTCATGCAGCACAGACACGAGCAGTATATTAAACAAATATAAAAATGTACAGTGCCCTCCACAAATGTTGGCACCCCTGGTAAACAAAAGCAAAACAAGCTGTAAAAATTGTTCAATGCTTATCCTTTTGATCTTTCATTAAAATATAAAAAAACCAAGTGAAGTACAATGATTGAAAGAAAAAAACTGAATCTAGTCATAAAATAAATATTTTTCACAAATCTGTGTGTGCCACAGTTGTTGGCACCCCTTCATTTAGCCTCCTTTTGCAAAAAATTACGTAACAGCTCTGGGTCTTCTCCCGTAATGCTTAATGAGACTGGAGAAGATCAGGCAAGAGGTCTGAGGCTATTCGTCTATACAGAATCTCTCCAGATCCTTCAGTTTCTCAGGTTTACATTTGTGGACTGTCCTCTTCAGCTCATCTCACAGGTTTTCTTTGGGGTTTAGCTCAGGGGGCTCGGATGACCATTTCAAAACCTTGATTGTGTAGTAATGAAACGATTACTGGTTTCACGGTAGACCATGGTAAAATTGCAGGCGGTTAGTATTGCCATTTCAGATTTTAATCATCATTAAAACCGTGGTAGTTTACCGCACTCTGAAAAACTTTGAAATACTTTTCAGCATCAACCAAAGTTAGCAACAGTCTCCCAGACGCATGGGAGCACAGCACGCACGCATTGTGAGTTTGTTTTGTGTCGGTGTGAACATGGCGGAAGCCAGTTACAGCACTCCGGAGATTTTTGAGGTTTCTAAGAGGACTAAGTCTGAAGTGTGGTAGTATTTTTGGTTTACAGAGGGAAACTTGATTGAGATTGGTCACCCTGTCTGCAGAACATGCAAAAAGAAAATCGCTGCGAAAGGGGGCAACATTTCAAATCTTACGATTCATTTTCACGACTTCCCTACTATATTGCGAATATGTTCCGATGAATTGTGCCTCCTTTCCGAAATGTCATACCGGTGCACCATTTAAGGAGGATAATTCGAACAAGAAGCTGGCTTCATCATTGTATTAAAACTGCAGGTAGGATGTCCTTATCAGAAAATGTTACCAGCAGTAAAAGAATAATTAGGATATTTTGATATCCTAAAGAACAACAAAACATTTGAACATTTATGTTTGAACCATTTGAACCTCTCATGCCACATGGTGTCACCACATTTGATGTGGTTTTCATATGTTAACATAAGATATTCGCTGTATTATCATTTTAACATTTATGCGCACAAAAAACTGCATAATGCTGCTAATTTTATTAGTAGTTTTCAACATAAAAATTGGTGAAATTATTTCAGTTTGTGTGTGAGTAGTGAGTAGAAAATGTTTAGCACATTTTAATGATACCACAATGTGACTCATAACCGTGCTAATGTTGGTCACTATAATCACAATATTAAATTTTCATAGCAATTCATCTCTATTGTGTAGTCAGTGAACCATTTTTTTTTGTTATTTTTTAGGTGTCCAGCCATGGCTCAGTTTAAGCTTTCTGGCTGAGGCAATCAGGTTTTGATTTAATACGTGATTGTACTCAGGAGTTCCTGATATCATGTATCCAGAAAAGTTGTCCGGGGCCTTTGAAAGAAAAACAGTCCTGCAGTATTACAGATAAACCACCATACATAATAGTGGGGAAGAAGTACTTTTCTGCATGGCTATGTTTGTGTCCATGCCAAACCCACCTTTGTTTGTGGGTTTGGCATTGGCAGAAAGTGTCTATTGTTGCCATGTTGGGTGTTTATTGTCGCTTTAAAGTGTTTTTTTTTTTGTTTTTTGTTTTTTGGTCTCATCTGACCATAGAAGACAGTCCCACTGAAAGTTCCGGTAATGTCTGGCAACTTCAGGCGCTTGAGTTTGTTGTTCCTTGACAGCAGAGGCTTCCTTCTGGCAACCCTCCCAAACAACTTGTGGTCATGTAGGCAGTGTTTGATTGTAGTATGGGAGACATTCTGACCCCAAGACCTAACTAATGTCTGCAATTCCCTAGCTGTGATTCTTGGACATTCTTTCACCACTCTAACCATCTTTCTTGCTGTGTGTGGGGTCCGTATTGATATGCGTCCTTTTCCTGGCAGATTCTTCACATGTCCAGTTGTTTCATTCTTCTTAATTATTGCCCTGATAGTTAAATTAGGCATTTTCAACTGTTAAGCTATTGTGTTTTAGTCATTTCCTGATTTGTGCAGCTCAACAACCTTTTGCTGCAAATCACTGCTGCATTCTCTGGTCTTTCTCATAGTGATGGATGACTAAGATAGTTTGGCCTGTGTGTCAACTCATATTATAAGTCATAACTGGTTGTTTAAATACAATCACTACATTTTCGAATAAAGGTTAGATTTTTGTTAATATATCTGAGATCAAAATAACTAAGATCAAAAGTAATAAATAATGTGTTTTTTACAGCCATTTTGCTAACGTCTACCAGGGCTGCCAATATTTGGGGAGGCAATGCATTTTTGTAGGTTAATGTTATTTATTGGTTTGTTTGTTTGTTTGTTTTTTTTTCCTCCAGTACCAGTATGGATGATGCATCTTGTTGTAGTCCATTAGTTAATTGCTGTAGCGCATTAGTGCTCTAAGGTTATTATCTTCTTTCTTTTTTTTTCCTCAGTCTGACAGAGAGAATGAGAGAGAGAGAGAAACATAGAGGAGTCTGTTATACTAGATTAGGTTGTCTGTGTGTGCTTAGCTAAGACTTCTTTTTGGTAATATTACAAACTAGTTATAAGTTTGTTGTAAATTCTATGATAAGTTGCTGCTGATTTGCAGTAAGTCAAATGAACTTGAAAAAAATGATTTGGTGCTCATCCCTTGAAACACTGACAGTGTGTCATATACTAATAGACTCTTTTGTTTGAAGGTGGGAGCTGCTCTGAGACCTGCTTTTAGTGCGGATGCCCCGCCTGACGTCACTGCTAAAGCCTGTCAGGTCTGGCCCTTCTATGCTTAAGAAAAACACATGGTGTTCATGCTCTGTTTTAAAATTGTGTCCCCTTAACTAATTACTACACTGGCTAGCTCACAGTTAGAGATTCAAACTGCAAGGCTTCTTGCAGTGTGGCTGTCATTTGAAATGCTGCAGTTTAGGTATGTTGACCTGGAGTCATTTAACAAATATGACACTGCGGTTTGTCTCCTTCAGTACGCTGTGATTGTTTTTCAGATAACTTGAATACACTTGGGGTCTGCTTGACCTACTTTTTCCCTCAGCATTAGCTGTTTACCATAGCTGTTAAAAGAGCTCCTTTAGAAGTTGCCGTGCGAGCACTGAGTTCTTTTCTTGTTCTTTTTGTTGCTGTGCAGGTTTGTAGTGCATGGATCACCAGCGGGGTCGTCAGCGATCTCCGGGACCTTAGGAGGGTGCACCAGCTTCTGGCATCCTCGCTGGTCAAGGTTCAGGGAGGGCGAGATGTGCCCAATTCCTTCTATAATGAGAGCACTTTCACCATGGAGACACTGGCTGTGCTCAAAGCCTGGGCAGAGGTGAGAAGGACTGGCTTACTTCCATCAAGCTAAACATGGTGTTCCACTGGTGTGCCATTAGTTGACCCACATTATAGCCTGGTACAAACAAGTCTGAATGTTGTGAGCTTTTACCGCAAGCTCTATGAATTCATTCAGTCTCCCAGTCGACAAATGGGCATTGCATCAATGTAGGTCTAAAAAACTTTAGCCTGTTTTGGATTCTTCTTTCTGGGCCTTGTATCTGTGCATTTAGTTCCCTGAACTAACCCCATAAATCCTTGGAGCAATTAAAAAATTCAGAAGATTTTATTTTAAATCAACATTTATCAGCAGTTGTTTGCATTTTGTCTGCATTTTATTCATTTTACACGCATTGTAACCCAATAAATAAATGTCACATTTCCCTGTAATGCTAATCCTAGTTGGTGCAATTTTACACCATTTTATAAATAGATAGGATAGGTATCTGCACAAATGTACATGAAAAACATTGGCATCATCCCAGAATTCACATATTGGTGCAACCCTAATTAATACCGGTTTTATACCGTATAATATAAATATTAAACTGGTAATGAGATCAGTCAGTCCAATTCAGCCATAAGCCTATAATGAACACACTATAAAATGGTAATTTTGAAAGTACACTGACTAACGAAATATGTCAGACCAGAATGGCAATCTAAAGTTAACTGATTTTACTGTAGTATCAGTTGGCAAAGTAGCATAAACTTACCCAAATTGTGCAGCTATAGTATCTATAGTATCAAATAGCGGATGAGGCTCTGTATCAACTGTATAATATAAGGACTGTACAATATAAGAGATGAGAATGGGGGACTAAAAACGAACCAGGACATCCCTAGTATGCAGAGAAATAAATAGACTACAGTCTGTAATTGTAGAGCTACAAAGTGTACCTATGTGGTAAGTGGACCTGATAAAATGGAAAATGAGTGTAGATACAAGGTATAAGTACCTAATAAAGTGCTCAGTGAGTGTATATCTCAGAAAATCATAACAGCAGTTTTTTCCCCCTTGCATCTGTTATTTTAGGTGTATATTGTGGCAGTGCAGACCACTAGGCAGAAGGAGAGTCCTGCTGGGTGGCACCAGGAACAGCAACAAGAACAGTGTGAGGATCCCGGAACAGCGGAGACAGCAGGAGCTGGCCTGCTGAAGCTGGTGCAGGGTGACCTGGCTACACTGAGCCGCCTGTGGCTGGCCGCACTGCAGGACCATGCGTTGCTCACTCTGCCTCCAACCTATGCCAGTCAGCTCCCAACCACAGGTTACTGCTAACAAAGAGCATGGCAGTTAGGAAAAGAGGATAAAAAGTTACTCATTCTCAACCCGCGGAGGGTTATTGTGATAAAACTGGTGTTTGATCATTTTAATTTGACCAGTTGTTGACCATTTGGTTAAATCGTTTTCTAAGGGAATATGAGTAATTGGACTCTCCTTCTATGCCTCAGGCGGCTCATTCTATACTACAGAGACCATGGAACAGGCTCGTCAACATTACTGTTTTGCGTGGGCTCCTATCCTCCATGCCACCGCCCTCTGGCTCAACAGTACTGAGTTCATCATGGTTGATGAGGGTCCGGCCAACCTCTCCAGGCCTGTCACCCCCACCTCCATGGGCCAGTCTACCACTCTGGCCAGCATTAAGTCCCCAGAGGATGTCAGCACTGAGCGTCTCCACCTCATCCTGGGTGAGGAGCTTGCCCAGTTGATGTTAGCCTTTAGTTTTAACTAAACTGTCTAAAAGAAACTCCAAGAAAACACAAAGGAAATTACTTACTTTGTATACATAAGATTGACATTTACTCTGCTGTCAGGTATTAGGAGTTCTAAAAAACCTGCTACCTTGTAGTAGCCTTGATGTGGTGACCAAAGAGTAGTTGGTGCTCACGTCCAGTATGTAAAATGACTGATGTTGTCTGGATTCACATTTGTAGGGATCAGTGTTGAGTTCCTGTGCTCACCCCACTCTCAGAATCAAATGGAGAACATCACCTCATGTCTTCGTGCCCTGCAGGCCTTACTTGATGTGCCTTGGCCCCGTTCAAAAGTGGGCAATGACCAGGTACTTCAACATGCAGTGCTCTTATCATTGAGTCTCCACTAATAGAAGATTTAGCCCTTGTAGTAGGTTGCGGTTCTTGTGTTCATCCTTCTAAATGTGGCATTGCCTACTGATAATGATCTTAAATGTGCTTCTTTGGACTGTCTGGTTTCTTATTGCCTCTTCTTGTCTCTTGTGTCTGTGCTTTTGGCATACTAGTTATTTTCAGCCTTTCTGGCTGTGTGTGTGTTTGTTGTCTGCAGGCACTGACTGTGGAACTTCTCAGCGTGCTGCACAGGCTGATCGTGACACGCGAGTCCCCGGGGGTCCAGCTGGCCGTGCTGGAGCTGGTGCGGCAGGTGGTGTGTGCAGCTCAGGAGCATGTCAGAGAGAAACGCCACAGCGCAGAAGGTGAAACTTGAACATACTATAATAATAAACTGTTGGATTTTGGATCATATTAAGTAAAAGTCCTACATACACTCTTTGGCAATATGTTCTGTAGCCTTTTTTCTGTTGGTGTACAGATTAAAGGAGCAGTTGGGCCAAAAAATAGTAACATTACCTTGCAGTAGGCCTTAATTACCATTATGCGCATGATATTGTACCAGTTGTTGGCTACTGTCTGGCTACTGTCACTGATAGCTACATGTGTTTTGTTGCTACTTGTTAAGACTGTCTTTAGTTTTGTTGTCACTCTTTGCTCTGTTTGTTCTGTTCAGTGGATGATGGTGCAGCTGAGAAGGAGACAGTACCAGAGTTTGGAGAGGGCCGAGACACGGGTGGCCTGGTCCCTGGGAAGTCTCTTGTGTTTGGAGCTCTGGAGCTTTGTCTCTGTATACTGGTCCGGAAGCTACCGCAGCTCAGTCCACGGCTAGACGGCAGCCCCGCTGGGCAGGGAGGCCTGCCCTGGTCTCTCAACGACAGTGACTGCAGGCTGGTCACTTCGGCTTTGGGGATCCTTTCAGAGCTGCCTTCCATCTGCTCGCCTGAGGGTAAGAGAGATGGATGAGAGAGACTTTTGGGGGAAAAAAACTTGTCATCTGCATCCTGACATTGTAGTCCTAACAGATGTTATACTATTTTCTAGATGAATATCTTAAACAAAAAATATGTTGCCTGTTTAAATAAAATTAATCAAATAAAGTGCTACATTAGAAGTAAGAGTCAACTGGCTTTTTAGCAGGAGTCATGCATATTTATTTTACACGTTATATTGGTATAGGTGTAACAACAATAATCAAATACAGTGCAAGTGCACTTACCTGGCTTATATTATTGACATCATTAAAAACAGATCAGCCAAAATTAAAATAATAATTTGCCTGACGTCTAAATCTTCATTATGTCTTTAGAGCAGAAATCTGCCATTACCAATTTTGGCTATGCATCTCCACAGTTAAGTGCTGGTATCGCTCATAAAACATGAATGATTTGTGAATCTCCAGTGTCGCATTTACAAATTCCACACAAGTCCAAAGAGTCCAGTAACTCAGCACCATCTAGCTGAAGAAAAGAGTAGGTCAACAAATTAATATATACAGACACACACACGTGCACGCACACAGACACACAAAGGATATATTATACTAAGTCTTGCATGCTTTGGGAGAGTGCTCCCAAAGAATGCAACACATAGTATAAAGGTATTTACACACTCATTGTATAGTTCAGTTCTAAATGCACATTACTGACTTTAAGTGCCTGTACTGGTTGGTTGGTATGAGTGATGTAATGCTGAGAATCACTGGTGTTTTATCAGGCAGTGTGTCCGTGTTGCCCACTGTGCTATATCTACTGCTTGGGGTGCTGAAGGAGCTAGTGAGCGGGTTTGTTGCAGCAAACAGGGGAATACTGGTGTCTGGAGCCCTGCAGGCACTGCGCAACGTCTTGTCCTCTCCCATGAGCAGAGCTGAGAAGAGCCGTGCGGCATGGGTCGAGCTTCTGCGCTCTGCTCTCAGTACACTGCTGGAGTGCTGGGATACAGGTAACATACACACACTCATCTTTCCCACTCTTCTCGTCACATATGAAATACATTACATTTAATATATCTCAGGTTGATGTCTTTATGAACCTGAACTCACTGCTTAGTCGAAAACAGAAACTTGCACACCACCACAGACATGTTTTACAGAGCATAAGAACATTCAGTCCGTTAGATCTGTTGTCGTTTGGCTTGTAAACAGATAAGATGGAGCCTGTTGTGGATGAGGATACCTTGTTGACAGCACTCACCATCTTCCTGCTGTCTGCCAGTGCTGAGGTCATCACAGTGGAGCCACTGCAGTCACTCTGTGTCGGCAAATTCCAAGCCAGCCTGGAGTCCAAGGACCCCATGGTGAGCAGAGCAGCATAGCTGCGGAGCACAGTAGATCAGTAGAGAATACAGCATTTCCTTAAGGAAAGTAACAAGGCATAGTTGTCAAATGCATTTTACAAATAGTTTTCCTTAAGTGTTGTTTCTAAATGTTTCATGGAGTTTCAAGTTATTTTTCCTGAGCAGTCAGTATACTATTGAAAGAAATGTGTAACTGTGTAAAGTGTGACCTTTTGTGATAATGTAGATTTTCTGCATTGTAATTACATTAATTGGCCAAAACATTATGACCATTTACCTAATATGCTGTTGGTCTTTTAAGTCCTGTAAGTTGCGAGGTAGGGCCGCCGCTGATCAGAGTTGTAGCACATCCCACAGATGCTCTTTGGGATTGAGATGTGAAAAATTTGGAGGCCAAGGCAACACCTTGAACTCTCATGTTCCTCAAACAATTCTTAAGGAATATATGCAGTGTGGCAGAGCGCATTGTCCTGCTGAAAGAGGCCACTGCTATTGGGTAATACCATTGCCATGATGGAGTAACCCGGTCTGATGTTCACCATCACTTCCTCACGTAAACGGCCATATGTGACGTGTAAAAAAAAAAAA
>JAILXH010132876.1:1306-12008 GCA_023558415.1 Piaractus mesopotamicus
GGTGCTCTGTTCCCCCAGGTGCTGTGTAAAATTGTGTGTGTGTGCATTTTCAGCTTGCTTTAAAGCGCTGAATTATTTAAAGGGGGCCACACTCTGGATCTGCTGAGCCAACCCACCGGCAGCCAGGGGCCAAACACATGCCCTGATCTACCCCTGCACTCCTCCAGCCTCTACCCAACCACTCCACTTCCCCCTCTCTGCATGTCTTCACCTCTTTGGTCCTTTTCTTCTTCTTCTTTCTTTTTTCTGCTCACTCATTTCTCCAATGTCAGCTGTCTCCCACCTGCTTTCTCAATCATACAGCACAAACCAATCTGGTTTGATGTCGATGTAATATGTTTTATTCATGTGTATTCATAATATCTTATTCTTTTTGTTCGCAGGGCAGTTTAACATTGTTACTGAACAGCAATGATTACCCAATCCTGTGTATTCCAGCCAGGAACTGACTGTGGATCTACAGGAGAGAGCTTAGCCAGCTAAATTAGGATTCAAACTTGGGTCCCACAGCTCTCTTAGCCACTCAGGAGAAGACCTGTACTCCTTTTTCTTACTCTGCATACTTTTTACTCTGTTTTGTTCTACCCACTGCTTTCTTCTACTGATGTACACTTGAGTGGTCATTTAAACCCTTTCAAGAACTGAAATCACTGTTTGAAAGTTTGTTGCACAGCATTGTGGAAAGAGAGGGAGAATTCAGTGAAATACTGTTGGTGAAGGGTGGTAAAATGTGGCAGTTTTGTTCATATTTGCATTTATAAATATTGCTAATCTAAAAAAAGACAAGTGTCTTAATGTCAAAGTGCTGCCAAGGACACGATTCAGAAGTCTGCAGTAATGCAGTTTTATCATTGTAAGTGTTTTAAGTATGGTAAGTTATGCACTGAAGGTAAGAAAGAAAGAGAACAGCCACCAAAAAGATGGATGGACGAAAAAGCCATTAAGAAGCCAGAAAATCCCACCAGAAGACAGAATATTCTGAAGGAGCAATATTAATATGGTTGTCAGGAGTCAGAATTGACTTGACAGTACATGGGCAAAGACCCCACCTCCACTTCCACCTCCTAAAGTTAAACAATTATCCATTCATTAAATGTTCTACATACTCGCATATCAATATTAGTCAGAATGCAAATTCCTACTCTCTCAATCCTGTGCCCTGTTGTCTTTAACACTATTAAACCTTAAGTGTAACTGACTTTTAGACATCTCTCTTCTTCATGAAAAGCATACATGCATCTAATTCAAAAGTGCACATCAATTCTATATGAATAAAATATACTCTCTGAACTGAATTGTTTTAACACAGCGCAGCTCAGACACAGACTGTAATTAGAACAGATCTTTCAGCACACTGCCTGTGGCAAAGAAAACTTGTGTTAAAAGTTAAAATCATCTGTCAACATAAATTACTGCTCAAAAGTCTGGAATAGCTGTTTTCAATAATATAAAACCACTTTGGTTGCAGATACATTCATAAAATTATTATGTAACTTCAACAACTTTCAAATAGTAATTAGGACACTAGGAAACTGTTAATAAAAGTGGAGAACAATGAATTGTCCTTCAGAAGAACAATTCTATGGAGAAAAATCTGATGCAGAAGATACTAAAATGACTGAATAAGCTGTATAACATCAACAATGACACTACAATAAATATACAGAATACACAGAAAAGATCAAAGGCAGATTACACAAAAAAATTATGTAAATAGATAATTACAGTATATCATTTTTGCCAAACCTCCCTGACTGGCTGAAACTACAGCCAACTCGGACACTCAGGACTACAATTCCCAGAACTTCTTGTTGCATCACATGACTCAGGACTCTCTCAGATCAACCCATCACCATTTGTCGATTACAAATCACACACCTGTCACTCCCTGTATTTAACCAGTCTGTTTGTAAGCTCTCACTGCGAAGTATCGTCACATCCATGTGCACACCGAGCGACCTGTGTTCCTGACTGCTATCCTGTATATGACCCGTTTTCTGTTTATGACTCTGATTCTAGCTTTATCCTTTTGCTCTGTTTTGGTTCTCTGGTTTTCGACGTTCTGATTCTGTTTACCAACTGTGATTTTGGACAACCCCTTGCATATTAAAGGTCGTAACTCAAGCCTCTGCTGCAAAAGTCTGGTTCCGTCTGCCACCGTTACAATTTAATAACAGTTAACAGAATTCTTGAAACATTGAGTAAAAATCTAAAAAATACTTTTTGGTGGAAGGTTTGTCTCACTTTAATCCACACCATATTATTAGCATATATAAAACATCAAGAATTATTAGTCCAGCAAGTGACTTTTGAATGGTAGTGTATCTGTTTTAAGAGTGTATATAAACACAACTATTGTCATTAAGTGATTAAACTGAAAGGCAGCGGCTGTGCTGAAGAAATGTTTTACTCATGTGAAACTAAAGTTCAATGCACTATTTTTTTTTTTCAGTGTAGCTGCTTCATCCGCACGACCACACAGTGACTGCACTGTGACTGTGCTGAATATTATGAGGAGGCTGTTGTTAGAAGAGGCACGGTCGTATTCTCAATGGGATTCATTCATGTAATCGCCCTCAGTGTGTGAATACATCTGCCTGTAAAAAGCACTGGTGCTGTTCCTCAGCGTGGACAAATTTCACTGGAAAAAAGGGAAGAAAGCGATAGGAGAAGGAGAAGAGAGGGAGAAGAGAGGACGGAAGAGGCTGGGGGGGGTTTCTCCCTCTCACCTCACTGACTTTCAATCGCTCAGCCAATTTGCCAGGAGAAAGTGCTGTGTATCGGGAAATAAATCTCTTTCTCCCCACCCCCCCACCCCCTTCTTTCTCTTTGTGTTTCTATCTATACATACCCCATTTCCCATTCTCTGTCCCCCCCATCTCCCCTAGGGCTGTGGCACTTCAAAGAGCAGCAGCTGAGGTGTAGACTCATGCTGCCTTTTTCATTCCTCATTCATTTTGTTGGCTGTCCTCCTTTTCTTACACTCTAAAACAATAAAAAGAAAAATTCTGAATGATAAAACTTTTCCTTTTCCTTCTGCACTGGAAATACTAAAATCAATACATTCGCAAAAATCTGTTTACCAGCAAACTCTTGTGTATTACTTGATACTAGTCTCTCAGCGCTGTTTCGATTCATTAGGCCCAAATATGAAAAGTAATGCCGTTCCATTACTGAACTGCCAAACAATGTGCAGCAGAAGCTAAAAAGCTTATAATCCTATCATGCCCTGCGTAAAGACACACTTTTTCATTTTCTTTGCTTTAAAGAGAATCAGGCATTTTACTAATGGTTTCTTTGTGCAGTCAGGAAGACTCACAAACAGAACAAAATTGGAAATATCAGAATTATTCCACCGCACTAGAGAATCGTCATGTTTTCTCTCATTACAAGATCACAATATTTATAGCCATTTACAGACTTTACAGGTTGTGTTGCGTAGTTATGTGTAAAGTCTGCACGAAATGGATAAAAATATTAGTATTGTGATTTTATTAGCCCATATTATGATTGTGACACAGCCTACAACATATTAAAACACAGTGGTGAATGAATAATCAGGCATGCGTGAACATTAACCTGCGTAACTTTGGCCAAAATAATTGAATTCTGTCGGATTACATGAGGGCAGCCTAAAGGTGTTTAAAGTGGCCTGCCAGAAAGTTTACTAACCCCTACTCCCTCAGACAATGAGAAAACAAGTATTCTTATTTTTAATTTGTGAAGTACTTTTAGTATCAAAACATTATAAAATAGAGTAACACTATAAAATAAAATAAAATCTGTGACCTTGACATTGTATATCTGTCACTGACTGCAACACAGATGCAGTCAATGACAGTTGTATGATGTAAAGATCACACAGCTGTTATTGACTGCAACATAGATGCAACAACACATATGCAGCTATCAGTTATGAACTAATAGAGCATACCAGGTGCTGGTGCATGAAAAAGAAGAGATTTAAAGACCACCTGTGTAAAGGCAGTGTGCCTTGTATGCACGGAAACATACAGTTTCTCCACATATACTAGCAATATGCAAAGTTTTGTCTTTTGGTTCAACACTTTGTAAGTCCAACCCACCCACCTTTCTGGGGGAAAATGTTCTGGTACCCCTTCATTACAGGAATACCTTTATTCATCCAAGCACTCTTAAACACTGACCTGGAACTGTGCTTGACAATCCTCATACAAAAAATGTGACCTCCCAGGAGCTTATCAGCATATTGTAGCCGTCTGCAGTTGTAGTATTACCAATGTTGAGACAACAATTAGCAAACTAGATACTGTGTGCAGCCCCAGGAATTTCAGCTAAATAAATGTGTGCAATGCCCAGAAATGCTGTTACTTTCTTACCTGAAGACAAATTACCATTTAATCAGTTTATGCCAATTTCATGATCCTGTAATCTTGAATGAGAATGTGCTCACTGTTCACAGGCATCAGCATTACCCATATGATCCGTATGACCATCAGGCAGCATTTCATTTCACATTTAAGGACAGCTCCCACAACTGCTCATTTCAGCACCACACGGCCTTTTGGGCTTACTCCCTTATTTCAGCACCGTCCAGTCTGTTTTCAGCACCTCTGCTTGGGACAGCTCCCAGAGGAGGTGCAGTTTCAGTGCTGCAGTGAGATAGACAGCTCCCAGTGGGTTCCCCTGTGGTTCACACCTCCGGTGCAAACAACCACGGCAAGTCGCTAAGCAACTGTCTAAGGAGGAGTAAATACAGGAAGCAGCTTTTCAGCACCACATCAGAGTGGACAGCTCCACTCAAGGTACTACATAAGCAGGAACAGAAACTTTCAATGAGTGACCATGGGGTCAAGGAGTATATATTCATCTCCTCTCTCCCTCTCCTCTCTTGTAATTTCAGTTCAGTTCATAATAACAGCTGAACTTTATTTAGTGCCTTTCTAGTCACCCACTGATGGACAGTAGTAGATTTATAACAAAGACCTTAAAAAAATATAAGAAAATCCCTAGCACAACAAATTAGATAAAAAAAACAGAACTAAAACAAGATAAAACGAAACAAATCAGTCCAATCAAAATCAATCTAATTCTTGGTGTTTTACTGGCCTCACAAAAATGGTACACTCGTAGTGGCAAAGCTTTGGTTACGAAGTTTAGTAATAATAATCTCTTAAATGTGTGTGGCCTTTGATTCCCCATTCCTAAGAATAACTCAGTCTGTTTGTACTGCTTTCCAAGCAGTTGTGGATTTATAAACAGCAGGATGTAATAAGCCTGAGAATTTTAAGGGGTTCACGAATAATAAAATAAGAAATTGAGCATGCTAGTGTTTGTAGAAATGAATCTCTTTTCCCTCTCTCGCTCCTTCCATCCCCATAAGCTTTGGCCCCACCTCTTTTTCTCTTCTCACCATTCCTCCTCTCTCCTCTTCTTTGAGCGAGTGATTACTAGTCTCAAATATATAACAGCTCCCTAATCTCCCCTGCCTTTCTCCTGCACAAAATGAGGTAAAAAATGAAATCAGTGCACAGCCAGCTGTCTAGGGATGACATGGTAATTAACAAGCTTTCAGGGGCCTAGAAAGAAACCGTTTCAGAGGCTTTATCTCTAACACAAAAAAAAGAAGGAGGTCTGGGGGTGAAAGGGTAATAATGGAGGAAGAAAAAGTACCTGGCAAGACATCAGTGAGATTTCATGCAGGCTCCATATCACCAGAGGTGACACAGACAGAGCTAAAGAAAAATATTTGGCTAAAGGAAAAAGAACAAGTGATTCCGACTTAACAGCTCTACTCTACTGGAAACCCAAATGCAGTATATTACAGTTTCATCATGATAGTACATTATTCACTACTACTGCATCAGAAACACAACATTTCTATTCATTTTGCAATAGACTAAGATATAAAGAGTATCAGGAGAAGAAGAAAGAAAAATAAAGAAAGGAGGAAAGAAAGAAAAGCAAAAAAGAATAAAAGCCATGTCATACTGAGCCTAACTAAGCAGACTCTTAAGAACGGATCAAGTGGTCTCAATTTCTTGGCCTTTTGTTCGCACCCCAACCCTGTGAACTGATCCATCTGGACAAGACAGCAATCATAAACAACTTCTGCCTTAGTGGACTAAGAGACACTGTAGATGTCTGCAAGCTTCTTCAAAACAGCTCGTTTTTCAGTTATTTTGGCTCTGTTTTCTACTAAATACCAATCATACCAAACCTCAAAAAAACTACCAAAACAAACACACTAAGCTTCAAAGTCAAGCTCTATTTTTCCTCCAGCTTTCCTCTCTTTTGCAGCACTTTGTCCTACCCCTAATACGCTGGGTATGTGAAGTTCCTTTAGAGGACCTTGTCTGGCTCCACCAGCCTCCAACCTCATAAATCATGCCTAAAGCATCCTAGAAATATCGCACCCTGCGGTAGCCTGCTCTCATTCCCTGCCCCTCCCGTCCATCCGTCTTCATAAGCGGAAGGCCCCTGATGAACGAAGGAGGGAGGCTAGAGGAATGAAGAGCACTCAGGAGATTAATGCCCATCCCCCTCTCTCTGGATCTTTGACTTTTACTTCATGAAGCTCTAATGCTTGTTTAAACACCTCTGTTTACCCTCTGAACATCCAATGTCCAGTCCTGCCACTCTCAATCTCCACAATACACTGTCTGAACAGCACCGTGTTGATCTGTAGGGTTCATCCCACATTTACATCCCTGCCAATCCTAAAAGGGACAACAATGCCACCAAGAGAACCCAAAAACGGCTCCGCTAACTGAAAGCTGAAAATGTAACATTGTGCGAGACCTGATTCTCAAAAATCCATACCTGCTAAGAATGAATGAAGGTAAATAGCCATCAATCAGCATTATGTTTGCACCAGTTAACTAAACATTATAATGTGTTTTCCTTCCATATCATGGCATATATCATTTCTGATATTAGTGAGGGCCTATGAGTCAGCTGAGCATTTGCTCTCAGTGGTAAGGGGGGTAGTGGGAGGGGATGGAACATTATTAAATTATTTATGCAGCCCAGCCCATTGATGCACAGTGACAAAGCAAAACATATGAAGATTTTTTAAAAATAGGGCAAAAATGTTTTTTTTTAAATGGTATAATTTGTGATCATCATGCATGATACTATTGCATAATATTATTAGGGACATAAGCTACCAAGGTAGAAAAAACACTGTGATTTCAGGTTGACTTTAAAAAGGTGTTGTATCCGACCTGATTTGTGCTGTGCGTAATTAAATCATTAGAGGAGGAGTTCAGTCAAACATGCTAATGTTGCCAAGAGTGAATGGAATTCACGGTTGCTCTTCAGATACAATTTCATCTTCCTGCTTAAAGATGAATTTAAAAATGCAATGTTGTGCCATAACTGGTTCTGGTTGTGTAGAACTCTGTAGAACTATTAGAGGAGCAGCTAGCTCAACAAGGCTAATGCTGTTAAGGGAGAATGAAAGTGAACAGCCCGTCAATTAGCATTATGTTTCCATTCGTTGTGTGCATGTTAACTTCAACCTCCTTACACTCTCAGGCAATTATAATAATGATAGGGTGCATCTCACATTGTATCATGCCTATGTGCATCTAATGCTAACCAAGGCTACATCATGTGGAAGCTTCAGCCTCAGGTACAGCTATATATCAGCCCACTTCCTGCCACATATATATGGCTGCAGCTCTGTGAGATGCCGTCTCAGAAAGGTCAGAGGCTGAGCTAATAGAGGCTCCATTAGATCACCTGAGGGGTTTACAGTAAATAAAAAATGTGCAAGTGAAGACGTGGCTCCAGGAGCTGCTTGCTATGTCTCCACTTCACAGCCAGAGAGGCTGGCTAACCTTTACATCATGTTTCATTTCAGTTCCCCTCTTCTGCTCAGCCCCTGGCCTGGCTAATGGGCTTGTCTTATTGAGCGGACACAGGCCCGACTCCGCTACAGCCCCTTATGCACTTGGTATTCTTACTCCAGCACCAATCAGTGAGATAGCATATGATGTGCTGTCCTTAGCCATCAGTGGCTTTAGGAACACGAGGAGGGGTACTTCAGAACACTTCATTGTACTGCTCTCTGTCTCTCTCTTTCTCTCTCTCTTTCCCACATCTCCTGTTCCTCCATGCTCTGTCACTGTAGTGTTGGAAAAGAACAAGCCCATAGCTGACTAATTAAACTCTACACAAGTGCTCCTCTCCAAACCTGCAGACCAGATTAGCTCTCACACTAATGGTGGCTCTTCTCTCCGTGCAGAGCCATCTACTTAATTTCCCCACTTATTCATTAATCTGTCCACTCTCTTGGGGTGACAAGCATTCTCCCCCCACTGCCAAAGCACAGTGAGTTCACAACATTTAACCCAGAAGGGCTCTGAAATAATCATTTTCTTCTCCGTTTGGAGGGATATGGGGGTATATACACTTTTTTTCAGACTCTAAAACTCTTTTGAGAGGACAAAGGCTATGACATAAGTTAAAAGAGCACAAATAATGATAAACTGAATATTTGGAGATTACGCTATTACATATGTTATTCTCGAAGGAACTGTAACAAAACAGCCTGTTTATTTCTAAAGGATAAAGAAGATGGAAATGGTCATGTGCAAATGGATAGTTTTTTTCTGGCACATAAAACCACACAAACGCCATAAGTGGACCTCAGGGAAAAAACAAAAGGACACAGTTCCTTAAAGGACTGGGCTGTGAAGCAGTATAATTCATGCATGCTCCATCTACCGAGAGCTACTGTAAAACATTTAAATACACAGTGAGTAGGACCACAAAGGCAGTCCACAGTGTTTTACACCACAGTAACACACAGCTATTTTACAGCCTTGGCAGCCGTTGGCTCAAACTCAGGCCAGCTCGTTAAGGACCCCGCACACATTAACGAATATGCGTTTTTGAATTTGAATAATAATGGCAGACCTCCTGGCAGACCTCAGCATGTGATTATCCAACAAATGAGCACTCCGGGGACCCAGAGCGAGACGGAGAACGAGACGGAGAGAAGGGAGAGATATTTATGTTCCTAAGTTTAAAATCCCCTCACAGTACTACAACACTTCACACTTAATCACCTGTGTCCACTTTCCCCAAGCGTAACATAACAAGCAAGGTGTGGATTTCTTCAAGGACCGTAACGTCGGAGGGGGGGGGCGAGCTGAGAAGTTAAAAGTGGAAAGAAAAGCGTGAGTCTGTGGTAATTTTCTCAGTAATTAGGAGTGGAGAGTTGCACTAATGAGCTTCTGAAATCAGTGGCTCTCGTGCTATTCCCTTGCCTTATCACCTGCCTTTGCGACTCAATAATGAAGTTGCTCTTTCCAATCAGTTTCATCCGTTATGAATAATTACAGGCGCTGCTGTTTGCATGCTTTCATAGCCACTGCTTGGCCCCAGGCAAACACTTCACCTCAGCTTAGAAACAAAACCATGCACTATCATCAGCTAGTCAAACTGCTAAATTTTGTGCGTGTGTATTTGTGTTTATGCCCTAATTTACAGAAGCCAGTCCCAAATGTGTATGTACACTGTGTGCTATGCCATATTTCAGCAGCTATAAACACAGTTCTGCAGCCATACAATTAACGCTAATTGCTTTGAAAGCTAGTGATTAGAGTGGAGGCCAGCAGTTTAGCCAGTGGTGGAACGAAAGAGAGAAGGAGGGAGGCATAGGGAGGTTTTCTTCACAAATCCCCCAGCGTGTTCCGCTGTAATGAAGGGGACAGAACGCAAATGCTATTTTAATGCCATATAAAAGGCAAGGAGGGGAGTTGCTGTCTAATTTGCTGTTGTCCTTTTGCTGGTGCATCATGGGCTGCCACCACGGGATGTGGGGGAGTTATAATTTAGGAGATGGAGGGAGAGAGGGAGCGAGAAAGAGATTGTGGGCGTGTGTGTTTTGGTTAATGTCTATATTTACATAACTATGTGTGCATGTGTGTGTGTACTCTGGGCATGTCAAACTCTTCCACTAAAGACCGTCCTCTCTGGTCATTAGTGCTGGTAATAGGGAGGCTGTCCAGCCCAATGCAGCACTTGATCAATCAGCTCCAAGGGTCAGAGCAGCTCTCTGACAACTAGCAGTTCAGTTAGCATGATGCTCAAGACAAGAGAACAAGAGCGAAGGAGGGAGGAGGAGGAGGAAGAGAGAAAGGGGAAGAGAGAGCTCAAATTAAAGGTTCCTAAAGGGCTCATGGACATATGGTTTCAAGGAGGAAAAAAAACAACACTAGTACAAAACAGAATGCAACTCCAATTTCTTAACAGCCAAATTCGGCTGACGGCTGATTTTTTCCCTCCATTTTTATTAGACATAGTTTTTTTTGGAACGCAACAGGCAACAATGTCAATAACATTGCGTATTGGCTCTTCAGCCGTAGCCCGCAGGCTAAATGAATGCAATAATAAGGTAGGCCCAACAAATGCATGAACGTGCAGTGACTTCAGATAAAGCCTGTAGTTCCTACTTGGCAAACTTATGTGGTCATAACGCCCTCTTTAAACAGTCTGAAAAGGTATAACAGGTAAAACAAATGTAAGTTATGAAACATAATACTTTTTTTTTGCATGAGATGGCACATAGTTTACATATCTGGTTCATATCATTTACGTCTTAAAGTCACATAGCAGATTGGCTAACATAGAAATGATCATGATCCTGGCTGAATCTGATCATGCACCCACTTTCACATTGTGTGGAGATTGTGTGGAAAAAAAAAAAAAA
>JAILXH010132880.1:0-13452 GCA_023558415.1 Piaractus mesopotamicus
GTATGCAAAATTCCCCCCGCCCCCCACATATTCCGCGATCAGCTGTGAATGGTATTATTGAAAAGTGGAAGTGTTCGGGAACCACAGCAACTCAGTCACAAAGTGTCAGACCACGTAAAGATACAGAGCAGGGTCGCCGAGTGCTGAGGTGCTTAGTGCATAAAAGTTACCAGCGTTCTGCAGCAGAGTTTCAGACCTCCTCTGGCATTAACATCACAAAAACTGTGCACTGGGAGCTTCATAGCATGGGTTTCCATGGCCAAGCAGCTGCATGCAAGTCTTACATATGAGTCTGGATTTGGTGAATGCCAGGAGAACATTACCTGCCTGACTGCATTTTGCCAAGTGTAAAGTTTGGTGGAGGAGGGATAATACTATGGGGTTGTTTTTCAGGAGTTGGCCTTAGACCCCTTAGTTCCAGTGAGGTAAATCTTAATGCAAAGCAAAGCACGAAGCAAGGTCCATAAAGGCAAGGTTGGGTGAGTTTGGTGTGGAAGAACTTGACTGGCCCTCACAGAGTCCTGACCTCAACCCCATCGAACACCTTTGGGATGAACTAGAACAGAGATTGCGAACCAGACCCTTTCGTCCAACAACAGTGTCTGACCTCACAAATGCTCTTCTGAATGAGTGGGCAAAAAGTTCCACAGACACTCCAAAATCTTGTGGAAAGCTTCCCAGAAGAGTGGAAGCTGTTGTGACTGCAAAGAGGGACAAACTCCAAATTGATGCCTGTGATTTAGAATGGGATGTCATAAAAGCTCCTGTAGGTGTCCCAATACCTTTGTCCATATAGTGTATTTCTAGTCATGTTATCACAAATGGGAGTGTCTGATTTGAAATGTATCATGCACGGCAATTCAAATGTCATAGATCATGCTGCTATATGTCTCATATCATGTTGAAGAACCTGTAGCAGTGCATGTTGCAGGAGATATTTAAACTTGGGATGTATGTTTTATCTGGTGGGGAAGCTGATATTTCTCCATGTGAATAAAATTTTGATGTCCCTAAATACCTCTCACTCTGACAGGAAAGAGCCATGGATAGCGGTGAGGATGCAGCTCAAAGGCCTTTGACTCTGGATATAGCAGGAGTAGGGAATGAAGAGCCCGAGGCCCATGCTCCTTCAGAAGCTGCCGCCATCAGCAGCCAGCCCAACACTACAGACGTTTTGTTCCCAGAGGAGAGCATTGACCTGGACGCAGAAGCCTTCATTTCCCCCCAGGATGACAGCGCTGCATCAGGGAGCATGATGGACAAGCTCAATGATCAAATGATGGAGAGTGTCATGATATCTGACTCCCCCAACAGTGAAGAGGATGATGTCCCTATCGACTCCCTTTTGGAGCAAGGAGAAGACAAGGAGTCCCTTGATTCCAAAGAACCTGAAGAGGAAAAAGAGGAGGAGATGAAAGAGGAGAAGACAGAGGCTGTAACTGAACAGGGTACACCTGATGCTAGTATGGAACCTGTGGAGTCTTCTACAGCTTTAGTAGAAAAAGAAGAAGAAGAGGAGAGAGAAGAGGACCTCGCAAAGGACATGGTCACAGTCACCCAGGATGCTGCTGGCACCCCCACCCCTGATAGCCCAAAAGGCCAGGAAGTGAAAGTTGAGGTGGCCAAGGCTGCTGCTAAAGAGGAACCTATTCCAGTGTGCACTATTTTCTCCCAAGGCATGCAGCCCAAAACTCTAGTACCTGATGGCTTTCAGCCCACTCTTGTCAAATCACCAAGTTTTAGTAGTGGCACTAATGAGACCCCCAATAAACTAGCACCTCTGGTGTGTCAGCCCAGCCCTAGCCTCAGCAAGTTCTTCACTGACAACGGCACGGTCAACCCAGCCTCAGACTTCTTCGACTCTTTCACCACATCCTCTTCTTTTATTTCGGTCAGCAACCCTAACGCAGAGTCACCGAAGGCTGTTACACCCGCTGAGCGTCAGCTTTCCTCTGGCTCAAGCACTGTTCCACCTGCTGAGCATCAGGATGGAGGAACCCCAAGTGCTTACTTCAGCATCGGTCCACAGGACAGCACCCCAAAGCCCATGGCTGGCCCAGCAGAACCTGCAGCAACCATGACTACGCTCCAAGCAGTCTTCTCAGGCAGCGATGACCCGTTCGCCAGTGCTCTGAGTTTGAGCGAGGTAGACAAGCGCTACGATGCCTGGCTGCCCTCCGAGGAGACGAGGGGAGTGCTGATCTCTGTGGCTACTCAGCAGGTCAACCCTGTATATGTGGAGAGAGACCGCTTGTCCATGCCTGGACTCAAGTTTGACAATTTGCAGGTCAGTATGTTTTTGTTGTGCATAATTTCTCTTTCAGATTTTTCATTGAAAATAACATTTACTCACTGATGTTGCTTAAAACAAAAATTTGGTCAAAAAATCTAAACTCTTTTCACAATTTTCCCAAAATATAGTTGATCAGCCAAGTCATGTTGGGTCTCTGAAGTTTGCTTCTTTAGTTTTGCACTGGAGCCACAAGGATAATTTTGATAAAAGTAAGGGAAGCTTATAGCTACCAGGTTAGCACTGTATTTAAATCATCACACGTGGTTCAGACTGTTTAGGTAAACTCAAGTAGACTCATCTGGTTTATGAAAAGTATGTTACATAGGTAAAAACAGTAGCAGCCACCTGAAGCCTGTATTTTGTCTGTATTTTTTGTCCATTTATGTAGGTAAAGGGATGGGTATTTCTGTCAAATCTGATACATGAATTAGTCTAATATGCAAATTAGCATAAGTTGATAAGCATTCTTGTTGTTTATTGGTGCTAGGTTTTTTTTACAATTCTATTGCTGCTACTTTGCACATCCTTAGTTATAAATTTTGACAGGAAAAATACATTGGAGTTTTATTTTTTTATCTTTTGTACTAGCAGGAACGTTCATTAAAACAGTGAATTTGTGAATGCTATTCGTCTTTATTGTCTTCATTGTTAGTTAGCAAATGCATAAAATAAGCTCAAGCTAAATTAAAAAGCTAATAGCTACATAAGAGTTATTTGGTAATGTACTGATTCATAATCTGAATAATCGAATAATCGTTTCAGTAATCAATAGATTATTCAACTATAAAATTAGTCACTTGTTGCAGCCCTAGTGTAGGGACACTCAGGTAAACAAACCTGTTCATAAGGACACTTGCAGCAGCCATTTGAAGCCTCTGTTTTGTCTGTGCTTTTGTTCATTAGTGTAGGGAACAGGTGGGTTACAGGAAAATTGTCTAAATTGAGGCTAATCAGTTTATTAATGTAAAGCAGTGCTAACAGATGGCATTGGTATCAGGTCAGCATCAGCAGAAAATTCTGGATCAGATTTTGAAGGAAAAAGTTATACATCAGATCCCATCCTGTAACATTTCTGTCCTGAAGTACCACTTAATCACGCTGTGTGATGTGGTGGTGTTAGCTGTGTAGTTCTTTCTGTGGGTTAGTAATGTTTGAGTGTAACAGCCTACTTTTAAATGCTCATCCTGTGTGATGTACTTCAATTACAAACAGCTCATTTGAAAGCTTAGCAGTTTCTTCAAGAAGAACTAATAGATTGGTATCTTCCAATACTCAAGGTTTGAATATCATATCTGCATCATAAAGGAAACAGTGGTGCCATCTGTAGCCATAATGAGGTGAAAAAAGGACAGTACGGTTCTGTTCTATAATGGATTGTTAGAATTCCCTGTTAGTCCAATTAGATGCAATTTATGAATTTTGGGGCCACCACTATTGTGAAGTGTAAAGTAATAATTGATTAAAACAGCAGAGAAAGCGTGAAGGAAAGCAGAGTGTGCAGACACCGTCTCCTTATGTTGCAGGGCGATGCCGTGAAGGACCTGATGTTGCGTTTCCTTGGAGACCAGGCAGCGATGAAGCGGCAGGTTCTTACAGCCAACTCTGTGGAGCAGAACTTCCTGGGTCTAAAGCAGCTAATTGTGAGTCATCATCATTGTCCTTCTTCTGCAGAATTTGGCACGTGCTTCCAGTTCCAGATTGTTTTGAAATGTCTAATGAGTTACTTTTAATGGGAATTCCACCAATTGTTCAAAATTTCTGCATAGTTCACTGGTTGAGATGAATACATATTCATTCAGAGTGGTTTGCCATGAAATGGATCGTTGTAGAAAAACTTATCAACTCAAATTTCTTTACAAGGATGGTGAAAGGAACCAGGAGTCTTGATGTCTAATGGGGAAATACAGCCATTTTATTTACTATCCAAAATGGCCAGTGAACCTACACGTGTCTTGAGTTTTATATGTAATGTTTAAAGTAAATCAAAAAATGCAGGCGTTCTTTTGCCTAATGAGATGCTCCGTGTACCTCTCTGCCATGAATAGATTTTAAAAAACAATTTTGTTCAAAGGATTATCACAACACTACTGTGCAAATGGTCTCAATTTCTCAAGCATCAGCATTTGTGACCATTTCATGTAATAGCGTTCTGGGAGGTAGCTTTCAGAGGCTTTAAACGATTCAGGTCGCCACCAGTGAGAGCTACTATGACTCAGTAAAAGGAGAACAGCGCATGAAACCACTCTGTATGACTTGACTTAAATGGTTAAGATGTAAACATTTAGAAATTTGGAAAAATCTGTGGGATTCCCATGTAACCCAGAACTTATCTGTGGCCATTGTACAGCTTAATCACGTTAATGACTGTTAGATTTTTCTCTGCGGAATGAAAGACAAAGAAGACCTGTTATAGCTGTGATGGAGCAGCGACAGACTGTGTGCATGTGTTGCCCAGAGAAGTGCTGCTTTGTTACAGTAGCGTTGTATGTATGTGTTTGTCAGCGTTGGGCAGGGCAGGATGTAGTCCCAGCTGTAGCCTGAGGGGCTTTAGCTCACTGCATCACTGAGCCGCCTTAGAGCAGAAATGTCAGACGCACACAGGCAGACCTGAAACGCTCAGCCTTTCCCGCTGTGCCCATGCCCTTCAATGATAGACAAGGATACACAGAAAGTATGTGTATGTGTGCAGCCTATTTTTAAGTGTTGAGGATGTAGGTGCAGCCTGCAGGCCCACTGTGTGTATGTGTGTGCAATATGTGTGTGCGAAAGACTCCGAGCAAGGCAGATAAGAGCGAGCCGTTCTGCTGATGTGCTTGCCTCCCTGCAGCATGCCCACTGGGGCAGTACAGTCTAATCCTGCCTGTCCTCCATTTCATAGCCTCAGCTCAAGACGTTGCAGGCCAGACGTTTACCTTAGCCCACTAAAACTGTTACAACAGAGAAATATCTCCCTGCACCAAGAGCCAGTTCAGGGCCAGCGCACCAGTGCCTTTTTTGTGCCGTTCCTAAAAACCCAAATAGCCGTTTCTTTGGACGGATCTTTCGAGGAGTTGTGCTGAGGAACTCTGCTTCCTTCCGCGTAAGAGCACATTAAACTCTGCAATGGCTTGACCTCCTCTCTTTCAGCGTGCATTAAATCAGCGTGTAGGCACAACAGGCCCACGAGCTAATGAAAGAGGGGGCGATTATTTTGTTACTTGCTTTGCTCATGGGTATTAAATTATGCAATACTGTATAGGGTCAGTTCAAATAAAGTAGAACAACTTAGCTATTCTGGGTATTTTTCAAAGATTAAAAAGGTTAATGTGATGCTGAAGTAAATAAATATCAAAATCAAACAGTTTAATAGCTTCATATACAGCTTTTTTAGTGATAGTGATAGTGAATTTATTCATGTAACACTTGGCCTTCTTTGAATTGCGCATTTTCTTCCAAAAAGTCACTCTAATACCCAATTAGCTGCTTTGTGGAAAACAGTTTTCCTCGGCTTTCTGCAGTGCCGCCGAGAGACATCAAAAGACTTAACTGTGTTCGTTTTACCTGCATGCACCATGTGTTTTAGCACCATTTAAAACTATTAGAGAAAGAACTCTATTACCTGTAAGAATTCTTATCTGCTCTTATCTATTGTCTGTACCAGTTTTGCAAAAGAGCAGTAGGGACTACACTGATAGAGAGAGAAGCCCATCGTGCAGTTCTCTAGACACACGGGTCACCATCATCAATACCGTGACTCCATTATGGGCTATAGTATCTGCCCTGATGCTGATACACAAATCTTGTTAATCTGGTTACTAACCTCAGTATACAAATCAATAAATTGATCATGTCCTCTACAGGTTGCTTATTTCTGTATTATCTGCACCTGCTGTCACCTTAAAGTGGCTGTCAGTTTATTTCCTTAATCCTTTTTTCGCTGGTAGCTTTAGGATCCTGCATGAACTTAAAATTGGTCATGAAATAAAACAATGTTGGTCATGTTGACTGAAAGATTAACATTTTGTGCTTCTTCTGTTGGCTTTGATTTTGGTGGGACTGTGTTGGAAGAATCTGACAAAAAACCAGACCAAACCACAATTAAGGGAAAATTTCCATCCACCGGCCCATGCCGCTCCTCTGTCCGACACAAACCAAAGCTGTTGTAGTTTAGCCTAAGTGAGTGCCTCTGAACAAGCTAGTTAGCTGACATTTTTGTGCATTTTAAAGGCAGTTATGCTATTTCCGATTTAATTTGATTTAATCTCTCCTTTATTATTTATTAAACAGTAAGAGTGTTCATGTTACATGAATTCAAAGTACAGTGATGAAGTTAATGAACATATTCAGTTAACTGCAGGGAAAAAAGCCTACTTTTTAGCTGATATCAGTGTGGTAAGACTACAAAAAACATCAAAAACATGAAAATGTTACTGCACACAGTCAAATACACGGAACTCTGCCGCTAACCGATACAGCATTGGACGCTGATCAGGACTCGTCGTGTTCTTTATATGAGGTATTTTCTTCTCAGTGGATGATGTGCCAACATGTTAGTTTGTCAGATAAATATATTTTTATTGCTTCTGGACCAGCTAACACCAGCAGTAGTTAGCCAAGTTAGCAAAAAAGCCTCGCTACTTCTCAGTCACATCCTTCACAATGTGTCCATGGCAACATGCTAATACAGAAATTTTAACATTTTTATTTAATCAATTTCACATATAAATTTGGTTACCCATTACTAAGTCATATATCACTTAGGTTTTCACTGAGATTCATTACCATACAGTCTCGTTCTTACTTCTGCTTTCCTTCCTTCCTTCCTTCTGTCTGTCTGTCCATCCGTCCAACCCTTTTTCTATCTTTCTTTCTTTCTTTCTTTACTTTCTTTTCTTTCTTTTCTTTCTTTCTTTCTTTCTTTCTTTCACTCTTTCTGTCTCTCTCTCTTTCTTTCCTTCTTTTTAGCCTCCCACACTCCCCCATACCAGTAACACACTTACGCAGGCGTACAAAGAATGTAATTATTTATTTATTTATTTATTTATTTATGTAGTCAGCCAGCCAGCCAGCCATTGCATAAGCAGTATATGCCGTGAGCTGATGTGTGTGAATCCCGTTTGGCTGCGTTATCCAGATGTCTCTGATGTTAGATGTCTCTCTGTCCTTGCATGTATGATCTGCTGGTAAGTGTAAGTGGGTTTGACTCTTTGCGTCACGCTGTTTGTTGTTTCTGCACCCGGTGGATGTTGTGGGCTCTCTCCAAGCTTGTGGAGTCCCCAGAGGCGCACACATATCTGAACAGTCTGCCCAGACTCACTGCAGCAGGGTTTCTGCGGGTGACTCACGCTGCAGTGGCTGACTGAGTACGTGTGTGTGTGCGTTTGTGTTTAGGCCTGTGATAGTGCCTCTGTCATTGTCACTATTGTGTCTGTAAATTCCCTCAGCACGACGCCAGAGAAAAAAGAAAGAGTAGAGAGGATCAATGCGATAAGGAAGAATAAACCAGCATTGTTGAAGAGAAATGGGTTCCCCAAAACAGATGTCTCTCCCTCCGTTCCCAAAATTACACTCGGTGCAGGCTTAGTGCTATAGTGTGCCTGCAGAAATGCTGCAGTATACGGGATCAAACAGGATCAAACTAGCCTAACAATAGCAGGCCTTCATTTTCACCGCACTGTGTCCTTCATTTTTACAGGCACCTTCTGTGGGTGAATTCTGTCCTACTCTCTATCTTATCTCTTTCACATTTCCTTATATTGTATTTTTTTTTTTTCTCTGAGGTCCACTTATGACATTGTGTGGGCTTATGTACCAAACAGTCATAATTCAGTTTTATTCCATCATTTTCCAACATCTGATTATCCAGGCTGTGTCTTTAAGAGTGATATATTAAAATGACCTCTGTTCTGATTGGCTGCCCTGTATTGCACCCCATTCCAAAAGCAATATGGGCTCAAACACTCATTGTAACTTAAGCATGAATGGGCAGAGCTGAACTCCTGTAGGCTGAATAGGCAGATATTTGTAAATGTGTTGTTTTTGTGAAATCACAAAAACAGTCAGTTAAAAACGGGCCAGTTTGGCAGCTTAGTTTCTATAGATGGCATGCATTGAGTACTAAAGGGTACCTTTTGAAATTTTACCAATGTTTGCATTCCACACCAAAACGCTTGTATATTTAAAAAAAAAAAGTCAGGAAAATTCAGTTTTCCATGATATGGCCCCTGTGCAATTACATTTTGGTTCATCAAGGTACAAACAACATAAATGTACCCTCAAAGGTACAACAGTGGTTTTAAGGTCCAATTATGCACCTTAAATAAGTTTTTCCCCAGTGAAAAAGTACATATTTGTACTTATTCATAACCTTATACCCAATACAACTTAGAAAATAGAATTTCAATGGATTATGGTACAGTTATGTTCTCTATTTATAGGTACCGACATGTACCCTTGATAGTACCTCCTAAGTGACAAGTACTGCCCCAGTGACAGTTTCGAACCTTTTTTTCTGAGAGTGTAGAAGATCCACCTTTAGTTACCTAAAGAACTTTTCAATTAACTTTTTGTTAAGCACTGTGCAAAGTTTCTTTATTGAATCAAATGTGGTTCTTCAATGGCATCATGCTAAAGAACCCCTTTTTATGGATGTACAATGATATCAGTATCATTTCAGTATCAGAAGGTATTTGCTTAAAAGAAATTATGAGTATCAGACAGATGTTTAGATTTGACCAGTATTTCAAACCGATATTTAAAGATGAATTGCTTGTTCTCAAGTAATGTTATCTTACATAATCTTATCTCAAGTTAGGAAATCCTAAACTATTCATTATTAAGGTTGATAATTGTTTATGTCAAGCAACCGATGATACGCGCACAATAAACACACAATAAAAATAATGTTAAAAATTTGTCTTAGATAGCTAGATAGCTTCTGATGTAATAAAAAAAAATCTAAACAAAACTAGTGTGAAGAATTGGAAAACTTTAAAAATATTGTCACTGCTCCCCAGTTTCAGTTTCTCAGGGCATTAACCAGAGTGTGAGCTGCACTATTGCTGTTCCTCTTAATAAACAGCCACATGTTCAGCTCTTTCATTATTCACCGCCATTGCTGCAGTGTTTTATTAGGCGAGTTTTCATGAATATTAACATACTGAGAGGAGGAACGGTGGGAGATTGTCTGCAGTGTCTGGGATTTTTGAACCGTTAGGAGGAAAAAAAACATCACTTTCTCACTTCTGTTGCTCTCTTTTCTTATCTGGGTTTAGGATACGATTATGAGGAACTGTTAATATGTAATAGCTTAGGTTGTTCGATAATAGCTTCAGTCCTAGCTGAAGTTGTCATAATGACTGAACAGACAAGATGTCAGAGCAATGATGTTTATATTTGCATTTTATTCATTTTACTGCATTTGTAACAGAAATAAATGTTGTATTCCTCTCTAATCCAACAATTTACTCCCAGTTTCTGCATTTTTTTAAAGAAATCTTGATGTATTGGCATTGAAAAACGATTCCCATAATTGCTGCAACCTTTATTTTTAAGAGTGTAGACAGGAGTGCAGCCCTGCTATCATTGTCATTAAGATCATTCCTGTTAAACTCAGTTTAATATGCCGCTACACTGCGGCGGCCGGGGAGTTCTACGTAACAGAATGTTAAAATAGTAGAAGCGTCTTTGTCTGGAGGCTACTCTCTCTGGAGGACGGCAGCAGTGGATGTTTGCCTGTTTTCGTGCTTCACTTTGCTGAGGGAAACTGCTGAACTTTTGATCTTCAGCACTATTTAGTGGAATCACCCGTTTTGATCTGGCGCTGAAGCTCATTTGCAGAGTCGTCTGGTGTGTATTTTCCCTCAACTTGTTCTTAATAGCCTGCACTGCAGAGAGGCTCTAGTTTTTTTTCTAAGCGCACACTCATGTCCTCTCCCCGTGAGCGTTTGGGATTGCAGGCCGGGCGCTGCTGAATGCGAAACAGTGGTGAAGTATGGGATCAAAAGTTTGTAACTTGAAATTGCACAGTCACGTTTGCAGTGGAGACTGAGTCAGCAGGTGGATGCTAGTTTGGTGTTGCAGATGCTGTAGGCTGCATTTTTTTTTTTTTTTTTTAAATTCAGGGCTCTGATTGGTTCATCTGTCCTTAGGATAGGATCATTTCACACCAACTCACGTAGTCTGGTTATGTCATGGATTCCCATGAAAAAAAATCAAGCAGGAGCTCAGCTTCAAAGCTGTGCTAAGTCTTTTAGTCATGAATGAGGTTCCAAAATCTATCTTTAATATTGGATTGAACTGCTTACAGAACGGCTGAACCATTTTCAAATGTATAATTTGTTGTGATAAATATATCTAAGGCCAGTTCTAAATACAGATGTTTTATTTAAATGCTTATTTTCGCATATGTGAGCATCCATATGCTGAAATGTTTCCTGATTTGAAGCAGATGGACTAGGCATCACTGTAGTAAAGAACCAAACAGGCAGTTTTCCAAATAGCCTGAATAATTTAATGCGAATGAAGTAAAAATATATTATATTGAGCTATTGATTCATTTATTCCCAGTGAGAGAATGAACTGGTACAGTTACAGTCTGACATCTAGGCTCTTTTTCTCCTTTAAAATAAAATATCAGCAAAAGTCTGTGATGAGTCCTCTATTATTTATAAGTGCACTCTATATTTCAGGTCTCCGAGCTGATGAAAATTGAGAGACATGTAAGTGATCAGGATGTGTTGTGGTCAGCTTCACAGTGCAGTCATTGATCGGTGTGTACCTGATGATTTTTTTGAGTGTTCCTAGCACAAACATTTCCATTTTAACGACGAACAGACGATTATGATGTATGTTAATGAAGGGGTGGCTGATGTGGTGATTATTATTATCACTAATATGTCATTTTACGCAGTACACTTTTTTTTTGTTGCCCAATTGATCTCCATGCAACACCCACAAATGCATCCTCTCACAGCAACTGTTGTTTGGTTGGACAAGCTTTACAGAAGTCCTAGTCAATTTATGAGAGATTAGTTCACAAACTCACTCTTTGTCAAAATACCTACATTGTATTATTCATTTTCAATGAATAAATGAAATTTGTGTATTTTGTGTGTCACTATTTGGAACTGAAATGGCAGCATTCTGTATATTAGGACAGGTAGGATGTGTTATTATGTGTATGTTATTTATTATTATTTATGTTTTGAATATAATAAATCTGTAGAGTAACATAGTCCAGCTTGGTAGTGCAGAATTTTAAATTGCAAACTCATGTAACTCTTGTAAACAAAGATCAAATATTTCTGATTAGCTTAAAAAGGATTTTTGTCAGCGCTTTGGAAGGCTTGTCCAACTGCATAGTAACAAGAAGCTGACTAGATGTTAGCTCATTATCCTGTTTCTTATTTGTTTGTTTATTTATTTATTTACTTATTTTTTATTTTATAAAATGATTACTGTAGTACTGTAGTATAGTATGTCGTATAATATTTTATATAGTATAAACTTTTTTTCTCTGGTAATTTTTTCCTCATTCCAACTTATTAGCAATCCTCAGAAAGATGATATTTTGTATGGAAGCATATCAGTAGCAGAATTCAGAGTGATGTATCCGCTTATGATGATTACCATGTTATACATGATCCTCGATCAATCATTAATCAAGCATGTGGCAGATTTTTCTGATTTAATAATTGGGTCTAACTTTTGTCCTTGTTTGTAGATCGTAGGCCACATATAGAGATTAATCCAGCATCGAGGGCTGTCTTCTTATACATAGTGCGCATCAGATGTGGAAATATTGATGCTTAGACAAATGTAAATCACACAGCCACCTAGTGGCCGAGTTGTCCATACTGTGCCATATTTCATCCAGTATCAGCGAGGGATTCTCTACTATTCCAATTTACTTTTTAAAAATGAATATTACAAAAATCACTGGTGCATGTGCGACATAGTGAACTGGTTCATGTGGTCCTTGTTTGGGAATGTAGCGTAAGCTAGCGCTAACAATGGCATTTAGCTAGCTTAATTCTGCAGCCCTCCACAATTCACACATGTATTAGCAGGTGAGGTGATGACGGTGGAACTGAAGGTGGAACTAAAAATTAGAAAAATAGCTGGTGATTTAGACACAAAGACATTGATAAAAAATGTTCAGCCTTGTTTTTAATCAGCCAGATTGATAAACAGAGTAGAGGACTATTGGATAAACCAGAGAACTTGACCGCACAATAGATTTAATGCTTTCTCATCAGGCCATGTATAAACACAGTAAGTATCATAAGTGGATAGCTATATTGCTCTCCTTCACCTCATCTGCTAATGCCATAGCCACCGTGTTTTCAGATAAAGCTTTTTCCGCTAAGCGTGCTGTTGGCTCCGCCCTGATTGACAGGTTGGAATTTGAGTTGACTGCATTTTCAAAGGCATTTAGCCACAGAAAATTTGTAATTGCAAACAGGAAAGGTGCTGTTTTCCTTTAACATTTGAATTTTGCCATCTTTCTAGCTTGGTGTTCTCTTTGATAATGCAAATTTAAATGCATTATTAAGGAGTGCAAATGTGCATATAATAAGTTACATTTTAATGATCATTTTGATTATTTCATAATCACATAAATTCGCAGTTAGAGAAATACATTGTAATTTAAATAAATCTAGTTATAAAGCGTCTAAATGTCTGTGTAAATGACTGGTCAATGCTAGAAAACCAAATGGCAAATTAAAATAGTAAAATTAAATTTGAATTTTCATTTTGAGCCCAAAATTTCTTATATAAGTGGGAACTTTAAAATCAAAACATAAGAATATATTGCCATTGAACATATTACATTTTCATTTGAATTTTTTGGCTGATATGCTTCCATAATTTTGTAAAAAAATGTCTTCAGGTATCACATTTTTTCAGTGTTGCCCAACCCCAGGCTAGCGTGTGTGTGACTTTAGGACAGTCTCAGTGGTCAGGTGCTTTGCATGAGCTGCTGTGGCAATCCAAAAGCTCTTCCTGTGAAGAGCCCAAGATAATAAGACCAATCCAGCACAGTCAGTGTAGAGGAGCTAGAGAGGCTCGTACAGCATACACACATGAAGAGTGTTTCAATTACACACAGCTAAACCCAGAGCACCTGCCATTCATCTCCACCAGAGAGAGAGAGAGAGAGAGAGAGAGAGAGAGAG
>JAILXH010132880.1:28215-40715 GCA_023558415.1 Piaractus mesopotamicus
TCCGGCTGCTTGGTTGCTTCGCATCACTGCCCGTGTGAATGCAGGGCCACACTACTGTTTTAGCTATGTGACTTAATTTGTCCGTCTTTAATTATAAATGTATGTCATAGGTGTTAGAAACCACATAAAGTCTGTTTGAGATTATTTAACATGATTTGAGGGAAATTTCTTGATAATGTAGTTAATTTCTTGATAATGTAGTCTATACATTTCTATAGTCTATAAATTTATTTATTAGTTACTTTAGCTTTGAAGCTCCACTGCAAAACTAATGAAGCAAATAATGGACAGAAAACATTTCTTGTTGGTGTGAGGTGGGGGGAAATGGGTAAATCTGACTTCTCACTGAACTATAGCTTTAAAATAACTGCTGAGCATATACCAAAGGGGATACACCAGAACTCTTTGCTAGTTTGTATTCGACATGCAGACAGCTTGTTTTTCTTTTTATCTTGATTGCAGGCCACGTGGAGCATCGCAACAATCTGCATTATTGGTCACTACTTTGATCATTTCGTATTTGAATGCTAATAGATTGTTTAATTTATTTCAATGGCAGCAATTGTCATAATGAAATGTTTACAAATGTTGGAAATTTTATCCTCCAGAGATAGAACTGCTCCTCCGAAGAGGCACAGCTGTGCACACCAAGAAGCCCAGTAATTCCATTACTGTGAATTGGTTATTAGAACCGCTCTGTTCTTTCCCTCGTCTTTTATGCTTTTTCATCTTTTACCACAGTAAATTGCAGCGTGAGATGCTAGCCTCTCCTGTCCTCTCCATCTTTCTGTAGTCCCTCTTCATCTCTAAGCAGGCAACAGATGCACTCTAGCTGCAACTCAACTCAACTGGCTCCCCTGCTCCCTGCTGATGAGCACAAGCAAGCGACGCACATACACGCGGAAAAATAATATGAGAACAGACAAGCTCAGTGAAGGGGCCTCCAGTAAGCCAGAGGGAAAAATGAATTTGATTGTCGCAGTGTCTTTTTCCTCTGTCGCCATTCGCCATAATTCCCTCTCGCAGACAAATAATTGATGGCTTGGAAGGGGGAAAGGGTGTGTGATGCTGAAGGGAGGAGGGAAAGACTGCAATTGGCTATTCCTGTCTTTTTTTTTTTTTTTTCCTCAATATCTCTCTCTCTCTCTCTCTCTCTCTCACAGCCTCTATTCAGCTGTGGAGGTCACGTCTGTGCCGGGTGATGTACTCCATGGCAAACTGTCTGCTAATGATGAAGGTATGTGGGTGGTGGAGAAGAGCTGCTGCAGAGACACACTACCGTAGTTCTGCTTATACATGCGCCACAAAGCCCACTAGCAGACCAGCAGTCACACAGCAGCCAAAGAAGACAAGACCAAATAACAACATGAATATAACGCTCATTTGTCATTATAATAGCTGTAATTTTACGTTTGCTCTGCATTTAGGTTTGATAGAAGACGTGACTTACCATACCTCACCAGAAGTGAAAAATGCTGTTTTGTCATTGTTATAGTTGAATATTGTACATTTGCTCTGGGTTTAGCTGCCTTAGAATGGCTCCAGAGTACGACACTTCTCTAATCACACCCTGCTAGATAGATTCTGAAGTGAAAGATGAGATTTGATTGGTTTGTTGGAACAAAATGATGCTACTTTTATCTTGTTTGCAGGCTACATGCAACATCATGGCAGTCTGTATTACTGGGCACTACCTTGATCATTTTATTTGAATTATAATAGCTTTATTAAAATGCATTGTCACAATTTAAAAATATTATCCTCCAAAGCACACTTAGGAACACTTTACTTACAGTCCCTCTTCTTTCTTTCTTCTTTGTGTCCTTTACCACAGCAAACAGACATTTTAGGCTTGATTTGTCTTTACTATTATTTTTTTTCCTGTCTGTTTCAAATTTCAGATTTCGGATTTGCCCCTATTAAATTTCCTCCTCACATGTCACAAAACACTTACGCATGTCTCTGTTAACACCTCCTGCATGTGTGTTGCCCAGTTATAAGCAGCTTATTAATAGCTCCATTTTTCTTTAAGATCTTACTTAGAGCAGGGGGTTAGGAAGAGGTCCACTAAATCCAGGCATGTACTGTTGTACTTTACCCCCCCCTATAGGCTTTAATAAAAGTGAGAGGCGTTCTGTTTGTTTGCTTGACCCATCTGACCGCTATTCATGGCCCAGTGTCTAGACATAAGCTTTCAGTAGGATATTGGATCAGAAGCAGGGGCATTTACTCAGCCCATGCTTCATTCCCCCAATCCAAAATGTGATCTCCATTGCGAGGAGCGATGTGTGCTGGGTTTGAGGTTCTGAAAGCACAGGCTTGTTTTCAGTTGGAGAAAGGTCACCAGAAGAATGGCGCTGTACCTTTAGTTGTTTGTAAGAGCTGGATCTGTGTATTGCGCTTGGATTGTTTTCTTTGTCTGGAGAGTGCGAACTTGAATGTGGTGATACAGTGCCATCTGCTGGCTAAAGACCATTTCTACAGGACTAGTATTGTGTTTGAACAAAATACTGGCTGCAGCACAGATTTTGGGATCGTTTAACTGCAACTGCTAGAAATTATTTAAAAAAAAATATCTGAGCATATCATAATATAGTTTTCGCTTTAGGGTGGAGTTTGTATTTTTATTTTACGTTCTATTTATATCTTTCTATATCTGTAGCAGCATTTTGGGCGCAGCTGTTCAAATTCATTCTGTTGATTTTCTACATGAAAATAAGTGAACACATTCACTACAGAGAACACACCTTTTAATACAGTTACTGTTTATCTGCTACATTTGACATAGAATGTGGCTTATGCAAAAGTTATGGCACATTTTATATTTTATGTGTTATTTTTTCCAATATGTTCAAAAGAAAAAGCAGAAAAATACCATATTTGAGTTTGTTCCCTGAAAATATGTTAACTTATTTTCACTTATGTTCTCCTCTAAGCGTGTTGAGTGTTGCTGTAATGATGTTGCCTTAATGGCAGTTCAAAAAGATTCGGAGGCTGGCTTCACATGTCTCTTATAAAGTGTGTGGTAGCCTTCACGCTTCCAAATTGGTAGCATTGTGTGATGGGGGAGACCTACTGTAGCTAGTGGGTGAAACTGGTATTGACACAACTAGGGTGAAAACAAGGATTTAAAAAAAATCCATTGTCTGCCGTGACTTTTTTCTCTGACAATTTGTGAGGGCAAAGCCTTCACTGTCTGTATGGATAAAAGTTCCTTAGGTTGACCAGCTTTTAATCCTTTACAGGTTCCTAATTTACCTCTCCTGTTTCACGGAGCACCTAAATGGTAGAATGAGGAGGATCTGATTAGAGGTTCAGTACAACTCTGCAGGAGAATCAGCAGGAGTTAAACCAGGGCTGCCGAAACCATGTCCCACAAGCCAAAGTTGGCCCATAAGGACGTTTTATTTAGCCCACTAGGAAGATCGCCTGACCTGTTCCACTCAACCAATCAGAGGAAAAAAAATATTTGTATGCTATATATAACTTATTAAATAATGTAGTTCCCTTTAAATAGCATTTTAAGTGTTTTAGCAATAAAATTTAAGTATAATGTTAACCTACTTACGTTCATTATTGGTTTGGGCACCCATGAGCTAACCAAATTTAGGCATTTGTACATTAATTCTACCCATGTAGTCAAATTCAGTGTTCTATGCTAATAAACGTATTACTGTGTATTATGTCTTGGCCTGTAATGTACACATTAACTCACAAACATGAGCACACATTTCTTCAGTCAGTCTCAAACACAGAAAACAGTAATGCAGTAATCAGTCAATATCACTTGACTTTTTTGCCTCATGTTCCCGTCTCGGCATCCTCATGTATTTTCTTCCTTCACCCTCATCTTTCTCTCCTCTCCTCACACACCCAGGACTATATTCTGGCAGTTGAGACGTATCACTCAATCATCCAATATGAGCCACAGCAGAGAGTGCAGCTGCTGAGTGGAATAGGACGCATTTTCCTGCAGGTGAGATGTGGTCATTCTTCTAGAGGGCCTTCTCGGTCATCTCTGATGTATATTTTTTATTACGTTGGGGTTTCAGACTCTGAAAAAGACATTAGATACATAGAAAAAGACATTACATATCTAAATCAAGAAACTTTGAATGTTTGGAATTGTATTTTTTACGGTTTACATTGAAACTGCAGTTCGGTTTGTCTGAGTGTTGTGACGATACACAAACTTCTCAGTATGTAAGATATACATATTTACAGATACATTCTCGATACGCAAGCAAAAAAGAAAAAAAAAATGCCAGCATTTATTTAGCTTGTACATGCAATTGCCAAAATAAAAACACAGCATAATTCATACAAACAAATAATTTTCTTGGAAAATGAAAAAAATAAAATACAAAGTGTAAATGGTTTCAGGGTGCGAGACATTTTTCTCACCTTTATGACTGTCTCTTTTTAGGAATACCATTTTTGAGATACAATGCACCTCATAGATGTGGTAACTCACTCACTCATGTTTAGCAGCCTGAAGATTCTCCACTATTAGCCCTCAAAAGTGGTGCTTCACATCAATGATACTTGGTGACCTTGGTTTTTTAATGGTGGATACCATTGTAGTTTATGTCAGCATGTTCTATATTAGGCCTTTTTTAATTATGATGCATGTCTCCCAACCCTAGTATAAAAAAGTGAATATTCATATTTTAATCTCTGTATGAAGGTGACTCTTTTGGCAGTTTATCCTCATTCTCCACATCTCCACGGCATTACATCTGTCTCTAACTGTCCATTACCGGTTGGGATTGTACTTAGCTGATCTGTGTTTTTGGTTCTAAGATTGGAGACATCAGAACTGCAGAGAAGTATTTCCAAGAAGTGGAGAAAACTTGTGAAGAAAAGGGAACGGGCCCAGCACAGGACACATCTGTTTTAATGAATAAGTATGATTGCCTATCAGAGTTGTGTTCTGCTCTTCTCTTCTCAGCTACTAATATTTTTCGTTTTTTTCCCTTCTTTTATAATAAAGCAGTCTTTATGTGTTGGTAATAACCATCTATTGCTTTTTTTAAAGGGCGTTTGTTTACCTCAGCCAGAACAATTATGCAGAAGCCCACACGTGTTTCTCCGGCATCTTGAAAATTGATCCCAAGAATCCAGTGGTAAAGACACAGTCTATTTTCTGTCATTATCAGTCCAGAATGCTTATTGACTTTCTTTTCTTGAGGTTCAGATTGGTTTAAAGTCTCCTTCTTTTGAGCTGATATGAAAGCTGAAAAGCACAGTTGTCATACACAGTTGTAAGCAAACGTTTGGGTGCCCCTGGTCAAATGACATGTTTAGTTGATTTTCTATGTGAAAATAATCCTGTACAGAGAACAAACTTTTGCACATTTTAATGCACAGTAACTATTTATTTACTGAATTTAACATATTGGAAAAAATAAAACAATGTGGCGTGGGTGAGAGGTATGGTTTTTTTTTTTCAGTATGTAGAAATTAGAAGTTGTGCAAAAAAAAATAAAAATAAAAATGCTATGTTTAAGTTTGTTTGCTGTAGAGGATGTTAATTTATTTTAACTATTTCACTTTAACAAAACTTTTATTTTCCCCAGGGGTGTTCAAACCTTTGCATATGACTGTGTTTTCATGTGTATTGTCATTAATCTCTGGTTTAACACTTTAAACTGCAAACTTATGATTCAGTTATTAATATTAAGGCTTATTACTCAATAACTATAAATTACTGAGAAACTACTAAGAGACTTATAAATCTCTGAGAAAATATGTAAAGCTGTTTATGTGTATGTTTATTTCTTCAAAAAAAAAAAAAAAAACTGCCATTAGAATAAACACAAACAAACAATAAGCACAAAGTGCATTATCTTAGCTTCAAGACCCCACCAATTTTTTTCCAATGATAACGTCTCATGTTTATTTACCTTCTTGGTTCTCCAGGCAAACAACAACGCAGCTGTATGTTTACTTTACCTGGGCCGTCTGAAGGAGTCCCTGGGTCAGCTAGAGAGCCTGGTGCAGCAGGACCCAGCACTCTACTTACATGAGAGTGTGCTCTTCAACCTGACCACCATGTACGAGCTGGAGTCCTCCCGCAGCACGCAGAAGAAGCAGGCTCTGCTGGAGGCCGTGGCCTGTCGAGAAGGGGACAGCTTCAACACGCAATGTCTCAAACTGGTCTAAGGAGCCAGGCATTGGATTCCACAGCCAACATGGAGGGCATTATTAGCTCCACATCTGATCCCGGCTGTTTGGCCATGGGCCAAGATGTCACAATACTGCTTTAATAAGACCAAGCTAAAAATGCCACTGATTCACTGTTATGTGCAGTTTTTACAAGACGTGGAATGTTATTGTGTGAGACCAAAACCAAAGCTGACCTGTTGAAACATGGAAAGCTGTGTGAAGTAAGCTTTTAAACCAATGTTTCCTTCTTTCCAAGCCCAGGGAGAATGTAAGTAGATGTAAAATCCAAAAAAGAAATGTAAATATTTTAACAAATCTCGCAAGTAAATAAGCAACCTAAATGAGATATAGCATTACAGCAATAACAATCTGGGCTGAGTTTTTTAAAAGCATCATAGCATTAAAAAAATCAAACTGACAAAGTTCTCCCCCAACCCAAATGTAGTCAGTCAACCAAGATGTGATTGGTGTCTCAAGTTTGCTTCTTTAGTGTTGCAGTGGAGCTAACAGGCTAATATAATAGAAGCCTGTCACCATATCCATTACTTTTTTCTGTATTAGTCTCCAGGGCAAAGCTAAAGAACCAAACCTAAGATGCTGATTGACTACGTTTGTGGTGAGGGGGAAAATTCTGTAAATGATATGATTATGCGAGTTATTGCTTTTAGATAACATTTACTGTTAAGAGTATGCAAAGCAATACTCTAATAGTATCTTTGTGCTACAGTGCTTCTGAGAAACTCACTCATGGCTGTTTGCCTTTTATTTTCATAGCATTTTTACAAAAGCGACCAGAAATTGTAACCAGTGTATTATGATGTTCTATTATTTTAATGTAACTTTAACTTTAAATGTGGTTTTGTGCATGTATTGCTGCTTGTGTGGTGCGTTAATCAACTGTACTGTACATTTTTGGATACTAGAAAAGGAAATCTAAATAAACTTCAGATGATTTCAATATGCTGCTTCTGCTTTAGCTACTCAGTGAGGTTTAAAGGGCTCATATCTCTCATTTTTTCTTGTATTTTATTTTTTCCTTGACATCTGTTTGGCTTTGTGCACCAAAAATGGTCGTGATTCATTTTTACATAACTGTGCTTTTAAGCCTGATATAAGATAACGAACTTGATCAATGTTCTGGTTGGCTGTCCTGTAGTGCCTCATTCAAAAAGCACTCTGAGCTGAAACACCCCCTAGAACTTCAGCCTGAATGGGTGGGGCTAAACTGCTGTTGGTTAAATAGGTGAATGTATGTAAATGAATTAAAGATATCACAGAAACTATGAATTCAAAACAGCTGTTTTTGCATCATAGTTCCCATATATGGACTGTATGGACTGGGGAGCGAGTCATATAGTCATAAAGTTTTGAAACTTTTGACAGCGTTTTTATATAATTTCAAATTACTTAAAAAAATGAGGGGAATTTGTTTTCCATCATATCAGCCCTTTAAGTGAATAAAAATACTGTATGATTTAATGATTTACATTAATGTGCTGTAGCCCATCCCACCTCGTGTGTAGAGAGTGGAGGGTGGCATATCATTAACACAACAGCTGAACTATGATGAGCTTTAAGCCAGAACAGGACACAGAGACAAACCTGTGAAATTTTATTTAAAATCTATTAAGACACGATCATTAAAGGATCAAAACACTTTGTAACACTACAGAAGCAGGTGTGCATTGTCCTAATTTACACCTCACAGTGACTGTTACTAATGCTAAAACTAACTCTGCACCTGACATCTATCACACTAATTATGACTTATTATACTGAAATCATCACTGAACCCCAATAATATACTGAGATTCTTACTGATATAATAATCAAGGCACTATGAATACTGTCCTGCTGATATGATTGTGGGATTATTGAAGATGCAGAGACATCATACTTCTAATAAGGCACAGAGCCCATGGCTCTGTGACACCAATGTCATCAGGTGATCCTTGATCCAGTTCAGGAGCACTTGAGTGACTGCACGTACTTCTGGCGGATTTCAAAGCCATCAGCTGGACGGTTGTAGGCCTTCCACACTGGTTCTCCCACAAACAGCCTCATGGCTTTAGTGTAGTTCTGTAATGGAAAGGGGGAAAATAAAAAAATGTTACATTAGTTTTTCATTTTCATGTCATTTTAGTTCAGCTAAAAATTGATCACAAACCATTTCTGAATATTATACCTGATTACAATCGGTTCTAACGTCGCAAAACTGATGCAGTTGAGTTCATATTGCACTTCATACCCGTTTCCCAGACCTTTCCCAGCTCTAAAACAAGTACTACACGCTTCAGAAAGCTGTGGATTCTGCTGTGTGGGAGCTTACGGTCTCATCCAGTGTGAATCTGTGATAAATTCCTGCTGGTAGTGTTATCAGGTCCCCCTTCGTCATAGCAATTCGTATCCAGCGGTCATTTTTGTCCCTGACGTCGAAGTACGCTCTTCCTTCCAAGATGTAGCGGATCTCGTCATCCAGGTGCAGATGCTCTTCATAGAACATTTTCAACTGGGAAGAAGAAAACGTTTGTCATTGTACTGAAATATAAACACTCAACAGGCTAGATCTGACTTTTTATGTCAAGCAGGTGTGTGCAAAGCAGAGCCGCTGACGGTCACCCACTTTATCCTCATAGTTGGGCAGTTTATCTGGATGGATGGTTATAATATCCATATAAGAGTAGCCTCTTTCTTCACGGATCCTCTGCAACTCAGGGTCATTTTCATAGATATCAGCATTTAACTGAGAAAGAGAAAGATACAAGAGGAACAGCTAAGTTCTGTGGTATTCTGCAAAAAACCCACACTGGTCATTCACTGATTAGTTCTATACAGACTACACTTTTCCTTCAGTCCAACTAGACTGAAAAAGGCCAAGCTCATTCCACTTCATACCTTTCATGCTCAAACCACCCAGTTAGAGTTGCATGTATGAAGAAATAGAGAAAATAACCGCAAATATTCTGTCGGTTAGAAAAAGGGGAAGCCTTTAGCTCCTGGTTTAGCAGATTTAGGAAACCTACTTCTGCTCAAGTACGTTTCTCAGTCTCTAAATTAGAGAGTGATTCAGAAAGATTCGTCCGATTTCAAAATGATTTGTTTCACTTGTAAATCATTACAGGACAATGCAGTAAATTATAAATGGTTTAAGTGAACATAAAGTTTATTATGTAGTTTTTCAAGTGCTCAGTATGAATCTTGACCTCCTCCAGCTGTACAGACGACATCAACGTCATAGTCAAACTCATCCCACACTCGATTGAGCATGTCGGGTGTCACTGCACTGTTTCAATGCGGTTTCGGACGAACGCTCTCAGCTGACGTTCACTGCTGATGAAAATCATGTTGCACAGTTATGACGGATTCACTCTTATTGAAGTGGACAACGCACAACGCTTTCTGCTCAGGGGTCTCATCTCCTCCCAGACTGAAGGGAGCCATGTTCTGGTGACAGCCAGAAACTCTATGACCCCCTCTTTCAATTGGTATGTGATTGGTTCCTAGACGCCTCACGGTTGTAAAAATATGGCGCTTTGAAATCGGATACAATTTTTTTCTGATATTACTTTTAAAAATATCTTTTTCATTTTTTTAAGTGCACCCCTGTCCCTCATGGCCACATGATGAGCAGTTAGACTCATCATTAGACTCTTGTTTTGATTTAAAAGAGTCCCAAAGTCTGAAAATTAGTGTGTAACATTAAGAATTTGTCACAGGCGAACACACATATTTTTGCAAAGTACATTTTTTTTGTGTTTTGATGAAAAATATTATGATTTTGTATGTGCACAGCTGTTCAAAGTTAGTCATGTTCCGCTTATCATTTTTAAGTTCTGCTCAAAATTAGCTAAAACTGTCACTACTGAAACATCTGGTAAAGTTTTGGTAGAGTTATGATTGGTTCGGTAGTGACAAAATTGAACGTTCAATAACTTATTTTAATAAAATAAACATTACGGTTTAGGGTCTCTCAAAGCAAAAGGATTTTAGGCTGAAGTCCAAGTCAGTTAAAAGTCTTAAATGTGTTTTTTTTGACTTTGAACCAGTTCAGTAGAAAAATTCACACATGAGAATGTTTTTACTGTCTGTACAAAAACTCAATTTTTCAGATCATCTGATGTCAGCTGCTCTGTACATCATGTAACTAATCATCTCATGATTGGCCAATAGAAACAGTGACTAAAATCTGACTAAAAGTTTATGTTTTTGTAAACAACCCAGTTCTGATATTCGATACTCAAACAATGTTTTACAAACCTGATTTTGATTAACATTAGATTGTTTTCTTCTCTTACACTAAAGAGAACCTTATACAGGATTGTTATTCTGACAAAAAAATCACATTTACAGAACAGAAATGTACTATTTATTTATTTTTAGTGTATTTGGAATTGTACTCCTTGCTAGTGTATTGGATGCTGGTATGCTGGTCAGTAGCAATGGGAGCTGTTGTGACGGTCAGCACCAAAACCAGTATATGTTGTGTTCTAGATGCTACTATGCTGGTCAACCAGGATGACCGTGCAGGGTGACCAGCAGTAGACCATCATAAACCAGCATGGAGTTCATGCAGGTCTAAGCTGCCTTTTTGAACAGGGCTTGCATGTCAAGGCATGAACAGCACAACACTACAACTTTTGGCAAATGACAATGTTGTTTCATGTGGATAACAGCTACAATGATTACTGTCCATCAGAGAAGTTATATCACAAAAATATTACTCCAACCGAAAAGAAATATCGCTGTATATACTGGGAGGCGATACATCGCCCAGCATTATCGTGTCGTATCGTATCGAAGCAGAGGTGAAGGTCCACAGCTCTACAGCTGCATGTGCTAAACTTTACTCTAAATGCATTAAAACATTAATCAGCTACAGGTAAAAGGTGCTGTTTTGACACAGATGCAACTTACCTCATTACGACTGTCTGACTCTGATCGAGCATCTGTGAAATCTGTGTAGGTTATGTAACGTTAGTTAGTTAGTTAGTTAAGTTAGTTAGTTAGCTCACTAACAGTTAGCCGGCTAAACCAGGACTACACACTTTATAAACTCACCTTCCAGTAGAAAACTCCGATTTTCTGCAAGTCTTCCAAAGAGACCGGCTTGTTTGGCTCTAATCTGTGAGGAAGCCTCTGATCCTCGGTGGACTCGTCCATGTACCACGCTTCTATTTGGGACATCATGAAAACGTTTCAGAGAAAACAGTCCAGTGTGGATCGGACAGGGAATTCAGACAGAGTCCCTGTGAGAGAGTCTGATCACTCGGCTGCCCTCTTTGCAGCGCCGCCGCCGGGTCTTCATTTCCAGCCATACAAGACCTGAGTTCTATCTCTCTGAATGGGGAGAGACCAAAACACTCGAAACTGGAGGTTAAATTACCGTTTCAAAAACATAAATAAAATCATTGATAAAATCGAAGAAAATCTTTTAAATAGTTTGTAGCGTTTCACTCAGTAACGCGCAAAAAACGTGCTTTTTCAGGTTGTTCTGGCTACTGCGCTTGCGCAGATCTCCACAACGGGGAGGGGGCTTTCCCAGCTCGCGGCGTAATCAGCGAGCTGATTGGCTCTTTTTCCTGAAGGGCGGGACTTCCTGCTGTATGTTGAGCGTTACGAGCGTTTCCATTTTTTTTCCAAGCAGTGACCGATCTCCTCATTTATAACATCTCTGATCCAGGATACTACAGCTTATCAAAATAAAACATGCACAAATATGAAATTCAGTTCACTTCATTTAAAAATGACAAATATAAATAAGAACCAACAAACAAACTAATAAAGCACTATTTATTAAATAATGGAAAACCTAAACAAACATGAAAGAGGACTTTCAGGGAGAAGTTTTATTTATTCAGTTCCAATGATTAGATGTATACATAAATAAACAAATATTTAATTTGAGAGCATCGTTAAGCTTACATTGAATTCAAGATTTCTGTAATTTAGGTTTTGTTTATGCTTATTTGCAAATTTTACCCAGTGTACTTATTTTTTTTTTTACTATAAAACTTGCATCGAGGATATTTTAAGTACTTTCATGTTTTCGTAGACAACCATTGCTTTAGAGATATTGAAAATACACATCTATATTTTTTATCAATCATGTAAAACATATAAACTCGGTGTGCTGCCTTCACAGCACAAAAAATAAAAATATTAGTACTAAAAAAGAAAGAAGATATTGTTCTGAAACATTTAGAATTCAATGTTTTGTTTATAACTTTGTTTGTTTGTTTGATGTAAATTGATTTAGTGCATATTAGTGAAAATAATATTAGCTGAATGACTAAAAAGACGTTCATCTGGGACTTTTGTTTTGTTGTCCAGAG
>JAILXH010132927.1:1418-22290 GCA_023558415.1 Piaractus mesopotamicus
AACAATCTGGATGGTCCTTTTCTTCTCTGCACCGGAGACACAATAACCATTATTTCTATTAACATTGTGAAAGGTTCACTCATCACACCACTATACACATTTTCACTATGCATCAGTCCAGCTCAAACCCAGAGAAGTGGGCAGCGTTTTTAGCCACTGTTGACATATGACTTCCACTGTGCATTATAAAGTCTTAAGCTGCATTTTTGTCTGGAGCGACAGATGATGTTTATTGACAACAGTTATTTAAAGTTTTCCTGAGCACACGTGGTAATATCCATCACAAAACAATCTGAATCTTTTGATGATATCATACAACTTAGTAGGTGACTCATCTACAGTCTTTTCAATCCCCACCTGAGGAACATTATTTTCTAACTGTTGAATTTTTTCTGATGCGTTTTGGTGATGCAATTTGATCCTGTGTAGGTATCGATTTCCGAATTAGCATATATTTACAAAAAAACAACAAAGTTAATAAGGTAGCACTTTACATATCTTGTTTTTATACTGTTTTTGTTCAAATATAGGTCAAATTAGGTCCATGAATCATTGTTCTCTGCTCTGTCCTAAATCTTTTGGAACTGGGTTTGTCGATGCTGACTAAGTCAATAAAAAAGTCAATAAAGTCAATAAAAGCGGGATAACTGTGCTATATAATAGGGTTGAATGATATACATATGGCTGCAATACGCAATATGTTTATTTTTTAACGAATGATTTTTTCTGTTCAAATTTGGCAGCACCAGACGGGTCTGGTTGGGTTGTGTCGAGCCGAAAGGTAAGGGTCAGATTAAGGCTTCAATCTCATGCTTAAGCAGTGAGGTGAATCAATACTGTTCCATTATTGGCTTACAAAATTTTTATTTGTGGTGTACTAAATTAATATCTGTTCATCAAAACAGACAGAAATGTTGCTCTGTACTGTAATTGGTCAAGATGCCCATAACGCACAATATGATTAGACTCATTTTCATATTGCAAAGGGCAATACTGCAATAATGATTAATCAACGATACATAGTGAAGGCCCACTGTGGAAAAAGTGAAAATTGTACTCTATTTAGGAGTATACAGGAGAGAACAAAAAGGGGGGAGAGAGAGAGAGAGAGGTGTAGCATCACAAAAGTCTCACACTTCTGGCCTCAAGAGTGAGTCACCAGCCAATCAATAAGACCACAAGCCCCTGCCCAGAGAGAGTGTGAGAGAGAGAGAGAGAGAGAGGCATGTGGGAGAAGAACCAGAAAGAGAAAAGGGAAAAATAGAACATTGGGTGAGAGTAGACTGAACAGATAAGTAGACAGAAAAACGAGAGAGAGCGAGAGAGAGAGACAAAATGTGGAAGAGTGAGTGAAGTGTAAAAGAGAGGGTTAATTAAGGACACTGAGGAGCCAGCGTGTGCGTAAGAAAGAGAAAGAGAGAGAAATAAGAGACAGAAGAGCAGAGAATGCCACGCTGGAACAGATGGTGCAAACACACAAACAAATACGACCGGCCGAGGGTGTGGGCTACAGCACGCAAACAAACAAACAAGCAGAAGCTAAACTTCGGCAAGCATGTAGAAGTTTGTCACGACAATCTATTACGTTGTCATTATGTAGCATATCAATGTGACCCCATGGGTTGATGTGAAACTGATGTTTTCCTAAATTAAGGGGAGCAGACAACAAGCGTAGCTCCTCTAAAAACGTCCTTAGAATTCAAAATGAAGTCTTTAAAAGATGTCTGCACGTGAGTCACGCAACGCTTCATATTTTTTGAAGAAAGAACTCTTTCTTCATTGTTTTTCCTTCTGTTGACAAAGGTGTTTGAGTCATTCCTTATTTGTCTAAAAAAGGTAAGCATGAAATTAACTTTTCTCTGTCGGTTCATGGGGTCAGAATGAAATGTTTCCAAAAAAAAGTGCTGCATGTGCAAAGCAAAACTACAAACTATGAGAAAAACAATTTTGAGATCAATACAAAATATATTCATTACCATTAAGGATAAACGATATAGAATCATATCATATAATTGTATCAGCAGAGATCTGCTTAAAAATAATATAGGCATTTGACAGATATTTATGACTGACATTTCAAACCAATATTTGATCATGTATTTATTGTGTTCCGAATAGCTGAACTTTTAGGTGATGCTGGGTTACAGCTCTAAAATAGCTGTATTTATTTTTTTTTTACTGCATTTGTAATCCTCTAGAGATAAAAGTTTCTATTTTCAATGTATTTCAATGTATTTGTACAATTTATAAATAATGTACCAGCTGCGACAGACATGCTATACGGCCAAAAGTATGTGGACACCTTACCATCACCCTTATATTGTTGGACAATTCAAAAATCATGGCCATTACTATGGATTTTCCCCACCCCTTTGCGGCTATAGCAGCCTTCACTCTTTTAGGAAAGCTTTCTACAAGATTTTAGGAGTGAGTCTGAGGGAATTTGTGCCCATTCAATCAAAAGAGTATTTGTGAGTTCACACTGATGTTGTGTATAAGAAGGTCTGGCTCACAATCAACATTTCAATTCATCGCAAAGGTGTTCAGTGGGGTTGAGGTCAGGGCTTTGTGCAGGCCACTTGGGCTCCTCCACACCAAACTTGTCAAACCTTGTCAAAGTCTTTATAGACATCCTCAAATGCCAACCTGCACTTCACTGGAACTAAGGGGCCAAGCCTAAGCCCTGAAAAACAGCCCCAGACCATTGTCCCTCCTCCACCAAACTTTACATCTGCCAAACCCAAATTCATCCATCAGACTGCCAGATAGAGAAGGATGATTTATCACTCCAAAAAACCTATCACTTACAGTTGACCAGGCAGATCTATCAGGGCAACTGACTTGTGGCAAAGAGGCATCCTATGACAGTGTCACATTTAAGGCCACAGAAAGTGGGTGTGCCTAAACTCAATAATTAAGAGAGGTGTCCACATACTTTTGGCCATACAGTGTACATGCCCACAATTTCTATATTAGTGCATCCCCAAAAAAAGACCTGGAAATATCTGAATTACCATCAAATATTTAGACTTAAGATAGACTTTTATTTCATTGTGGCTAACATAAAATATCTTGGCATTGCTACTAAAAAAGAAAATAATAGACAGGCTACCCAGGGCATATGTTAGTGTCTCTGTTATGAGCGCTACAGAGAGCATCTAATTGAGTGGCTGTCTTGAGTGAGAGGGGAGGGATTATTGGGTAACACCCGACTGCTAGTGGAACTGATAATTGGCAGTATGTCTTGTTTGGGTCAGGCTGATTATTGTGTGACACCTTTCTATAATGAAGAGCGAGGGCACTCTTGAATAAGGCTCTGCCCTCACACATTTTAGCCTGAATAGCAGGCTAATTCTTAATCGAACCGGCGGACTGAATGACCTCTTTCCTTTTGTAATAGTGTTCTATTATTAATCATCCCTGTTGCCCCTTGCAGCGAACTACAGGCAAAAACACCATTTGAAATTCAAGGCTACATTACAGTGGCCGTCATTAGCCTTGTGTTCTTTTAGCTTGTGCAAACAAAGGCCAGAATGGACACATTATCAAGTTGCAGAACCGACCGCACTCCTGTTATGTTTAACTGATAGCACAAAATTCCTAACCTAAGAGATCACAATCACTGCTGAACTTCAATGACTGATTTAAAGAAATAAAGAAACAGTAAACAGTACATATCTAGCTTTACACTGGTATATAGAAAAAAGAAAAAGCCTCTTTTAAAATCAAATTCATTGTTCCTCAGAAAATGACTTGCATTACACTAATTTGTGTATTTTAAGTGGCATACCTGGTTTTAGCCCTACATTAAAGGGCCCATATCCTACATTCACACTCTTGGTTTTATTATTTTTTCACTTAAGACATCTGTGGGTCCAACCAGTCGTAATTAATTTTTACATGACCATTTTCCCACCTTTCCTTATCACTTAGAATTAAACAGGTTGTGCCTTTAAGAATGATACATGTAAGTAAGATCTGTTCTGATTGGCTTATGTGTATTGTGCCTCATTTAAAATGCAGTCTCTTTGAAAAGGGCTGAAACCCTCCTTATAACTTCAACATGAATAGGTGGAGAAAACTGCTGGCTGAATAGGCCTATCTATGTATGTGTCGGGTTTTATAACATCATAAAAACAGTGAATTCAAAACCATTTTTGTAGCTTAGTTTCCATATATGGACTGTTCAGACTGAGATGTGAACAGTATGTGTTTAACAATGCTTACATACGTTTTTCCTTAATATGAGCCCTTCAACATAAAACTGGCTTGGATAGCTGGGCATGGAATAGAGAGAGTGTACTGAAACTGGAATTGAGAGCTAAGCAGGCCGCTGAATGTGGGACAGAGCAAAACCATGACGCTATGTTCCAAGGATGCTTACTGTACAGCTCTTAAAGGCACAATGACTTATTCCTGCAGGGCCTGAAGAGTACAGTAGGTACGCACAGTGGAAGCCCTGTTCCTCCCTTGTCCATGCAAAGGGATTTGCTTAGACAAGAAAGACAAGAAACAGTCCTACTTCAGCACTCTTACTCTGAGTGACTGTTACACCACGCAATGCCTGGTTAACACTCTCTTCTACAAGAAGCTGTGTCGCTGACACCAGGTGTCCAGGTGAGGTGGATGAGCTGAAAATTGTCCCGCTGAATCGTTCCAATTACAGCCCGTCAAAACGGACAGTCGGGAGGTTCAGAGACAGGGAAAAATCTCTGATCAAGAGCCAGGCCAAGTCGACATCTACACATGTACCCTGCTGTTAGGACTGATCTTCTGTAGATCGTAAAGCCGTGTAACTAGTTGAACACATCCTTATTGACTATATTGGCTTTTATGTCATTGTTTTGGTTAATCTACTTCTATATTAAGCAGTTAGATCAAGTGAAAACAAGTTTTGTATAAAAACCCTTTAATATGTGCAAAAATCTCACTGAGCTAATTGCTTAAAGGAAAATTTCACTAAGTTTCCCAAATTTCTGCATAATTTGACTGTTAAGATGTAATCAAAGGCATTCAGAGTAGTTTGATGTGAACTTCTAGAGAAACTAGTTAGAATTGCTCACAACAGTAGTGATGGCAATCAGATGTCCAGAGTTTTCAGTGTCTCTGAAAAATACATAAAAGAAACTATTATACAAATGGTTACAGAAATGCTAAAACAATGCTTGAAATAAAATCTTCTTTACAATAACTTAGATTAAAATTTAAGAATGTTGTCATCTTCTCCTGTAAAGTTACCAATTTTTACTTTTTTTTAAACAGTTACAATGTAAAAACTTGTGTATAAGATGTGTAGATTCACTAGTCATTTTGTATATTAAATAAAATGACTATATTTGTGTTGTAGAAATCACAACCCCCGGTTCCTATCACCACCACTGTAAAGAAATTTGAGTTTCTCTACAATGCACCATTTCACATTAAACCACTCTGACTTTGCTCACATCTCAAAGACATGCGAAATTTCACAAAAATTCGTGGAATTTCCCTCTAAAGTACTTAACTGAGTCAAAATGAAAATAAGTTCAATAAATTAAGATTCTTGTTTAATTTGGTGATTTGAACCTGAAGTAAATCTACTCCTTTCTGGTTTGGTTTTACGTCTGTTGGAGGCTTTGCAATCCTCAGTACAGGACTGAATCCCTTGCTATGACAACAAACTGATGAGTCATCTGCAGTGACTATGGCTCATGGACAAACTTACATATCTCTGCTCGTCTATGTCTGGGGACGAAAAAATGAGGGAGAAAGATAAAATGAAAGCCCTCCATCTTCTCGTTTACCTTGCGCAGTTACCTCAAATTTGAATATTATCTTCCATTCTGGCATGATCCGAGCTTTTGCCTGTGAGATGGAAGGCAGAGGATCTAATATCTTTCAACAGCTCTGATTGACGCTGCTTTCCTTCAAAGTCCTGGAAGGGCCTTTAGCGAGTGGCACAGCTAGCACATGTCACAGGGGCAGTACCTGGTTACAAGCACAATGGTGGTGGACCGTAATACTTCATTATTAGCTCATAAATCCCCCTTTATAAAAGCAACAAGCCACACAGGAGCACGCTACATTATGAATATTGTCCAGTGTTTGGAACACTGGGCTGCAATTGGCTGGAGGGGGAACTCTCGGTGGAGCGTATAGCATTGGTTGTTATTAGTTTTTTGCCTGCCTTTTTTGCCTCACTGGCCAGCTGTGGATCAGCCATGTGAGGCTTCATGTCAGCGTAGTGGAGTCGCCTCAGCCAACAGGAACGCCAGCTGCAAACAGGAAATGCTCTTCCTAGCAGGTGGCTCCCAGCAGACAAGAGCGCTAGGTCCTCAATTATCCACTATTCACTATCCAGCGCACTGTTTTAGGAATGTGCCATTTGTTTCGTAGTGCTGTCTGAAAACATAGTGTACAATATCCAAGTTCACAGGTTACAATCCCACAATGCACTGCAGTAAGTACACCTTTAGCAAAAGGTTCTGTGAAAAAGGTTCCATGATCTCAAATAACAGAACCATTCTTTTGATATAAAGAACCAGTTCTACAGGTCTAAAGACTTATATAAAACAGGGTGCCTTTCATTGATATCATACACAATAAGAAAAATAATAACAACTAAAGTAATAGAGCAAGGGTGCCCAAACATTTTGTCTTGAGGGGGCCAAAGGTGCAGAGTTTGTGTTGGGTCAAGGGCCAAAAAGACAAAACAGTACACAAATTATTACTGCACTATATTTTGTTACTTCAAAATATAAGAATATATATGCAAAATATAATCATTTATTTATAGTATAAAGATATGTTTGGTGAGAGGGTGGGGTAAGGCTAAATTTCTAGATGGCCAAATCAAATGTCCTCACAACTCAACTCTGGCCTGTGCACCACATTTTGGGCAGCCCTGCAACAGATAATAAGTATAAACAACTGACCACATATATACAGTTGTATGTGAATCTGATTTCATTGATTACTTGATTTGTAAGTGAAAGTAAATTCCTCTACAAGGAACACACTTCTGCACTTTTTTTTTGAAGAAACATTACTGTAGAGTATGCATAAACCGTAAACTTATTTTTACAAATAAACAAAAAATATAATTTAACCAGGGGTGTTTGTACTTTGGCATACAACTGAATCTTTGGGGCTACCTGGTTTAGTTGTGTGTTGACTCTGTCTATCCCCTCTTTATCTGACAATATCAGGAGGATGGTGGTATCGTTACTGTCGCTAAGCTAAGTCAACAGACAATTTAGTTAGGCTATGACCTACTGAACAAAACCAGTACAGTTTAGTGTAGTTATCATTGATAGAAATCACACACAGAGCTAACTTACATATTACCTAACTAGTTAATGTTAGCAAACAGAAACGTACCAGTGTTCTGACAAACTGTGTGACCAAAATGTCTGACCTTAGCGCCTATTTGTAGGTGGAACTCTACATAAAACTATAGGTACATCACAAAAAGCTGAGGTCAGCTTTGTATTTCTTGTTCAAATTATCCCATACTAACTTAAATGGTACTTAGGTGTAACGGGAAAATACAAACAATATGCTGCCGAACAGGAAGATGACTCCTGCCTCATCTAAGTCGCTGTGTCAAAAAATGCTACCAATATTAAAACTACAGTTCAGCTGTACTGATAGCCAATCACCCTTCCAAAAAAACGCAGTGGGTGCTACACCGTCTTTCACTGCCTTTAGGACCACTGGGACCCCAATCCACCCTTTTGATGGCCTGGATCCATAATCTCCTGCAGTTTTTGGCAAAGGGATGTGATCCCCTTGAAATATTAACCATTCTCTAAGCATCGCCTCTGCAGTTTGTGCAGTTTACCGCACAACTGCTCCTTGTCCTTGTTGTCTTATGCTGTGAAGATTGCCGCAAAAAGTGTTGCTTTCTGCACAAGTCTCTGATGACATTGCACAGAAACCCGTCTATAGGAATCCCACACCGGGCACAAAAGGAAGGTGGGATCAAGCGTGTCCAAAAATATCTGACTGTAGCAAAACTGTAAAGGTTAGCATGGCCTTGGAGAGTGTGATCTGCTAACGTAGGCTCCAAGAAGTGTCACAAAGCCCCGAACAGGGCTGGGGGCCCCGGAGAAACTCAAAGAGAAACTGAAAGATCAATTTTCATCAGAGCTACTACAAGGCTGCACTCCAGCCAGTGATCGATAAGGCGCTGATTAGCGTTCCACGCTGATATTAACAGGACCACGGGCTTAAACGATTCTTTAACCGCACCGAGCAAAGGCCTTGAGCTTTGCCAAATCAATCAGATGATGTTTCAGAATGTATATATATATATATATATATATATACCTGATTTTCACAGGGCAAGAAGAAAACTGCAAAGTGTACAAACTTGCCTGCACTCATTAGGAAATCCAACTTGCACTGATCTAGCTGCTCCATTTCACGCTGGCAAAAGGGCAAAGCTGCTGTTTCAGAAAAGTTGCATAGTTTAATCATGATACACAGCTGCATAGGGCTTATTCATTTAAAAGGTAGCAATCCAGCACGAAATTACTATACTGGATTGGTACTGTGCAAAAGTCTGAGACCACGCTTGCATAAGAAAGGAGAAAGTCAAATAAAAATGAGTAAAACAAATACAGGAAATTCCAAAACTAGAATTTAAAAAATTAATTTAAAAAAATGATTTAAAAAAATACTGAGAAAATGGGAGTCCTAGCAACCCTACAAGACCTGGTAGCCCACCATGTCCTCATCAGATAAACAGTACATAAAGTTTTCACCTTTGAGACAACCAAGCTTCTCTCTTGCTTAAGATCTGAAATAATCCACAGGTGTTTCTATCCATACTTCCACTGTGAAAAGACCCAAAGCTATGAGTCTGAAAGGATGTGTAGTTCTCAAGAATCCTTTACTGAGAAAAGAAAATAGACACGAAAGAAGAAAATCTGAAATCCAAACAAAGAAGCTGCTGGTGTTCTCAGAACAATGGACTGAACACCAAACTTCAGCATCACTGTCTACCAAACAGAATGAAGGCTGCAATAAAGGCCACCCTTGACTGTAAATAAAATAAATGAAGGGTTCTCTCTGACTTTTGCACAGTAATGTTCCATTAATTATTTATTTCTTTATTATTTGCCTTTTAGGGCTTCTGCCCTTAAAGATGATTTATGATAAATTTGTCATCAACTGACTGAAATAAATAAAATAATATAAATAAATACAAACTAACTAACATAAATAAATAGAAAACAAAAAAACAGGAAAAAGGGGTTTTGAGGACTAAGCAGGCTGCTGATTGAGATTGGGATAATAAAGGAGGGTGGGTGTGTGGTGTGTGATTGTGGGCTGGGGGAGGGTGGGTGTAACTAGTCTGAGAGTGTGAACGAGCTGCAGGAGCGGTGCCAGCTTTAGCCTGGAGCTCATTATGATTCAGACCGGCCCGGCAAACGCTGAGCCGAGCTTGAGGGGCGCGGGGCCACTCTCCTGCGGGACTCTGTGTAATCTTCTGTCACACCAGCTGGGTCCATATTGATGAGAATATTAGACCTGCGCAGACAGAGCTCCTCTCTGGCGTGTTCCATTAAGCAGCAGCAGCTACTAATAGGGGTATTGCTTGTTGCTTGTGTGCATGGGTGGAGAGGAGGCCGATTCTGGGTTTAACCCGCTCTGGTCTTATTTTTCAGTTAGTACAGGTCTATTATTCACTTCAGTACTAGGAATTTTTTGATAGAACTCCAATGTACAATGAACTACAATGTAAGGTATGTAGCTATGAGAGAGAGGATTTGTCTAGACCTATAAAGGGGTTATGATCTGACAACTGCTTCATAAAGCAATACAAAAAAGTATTAGGAGTCTTGAGGTCGATTATAGGAGGAAAAACCTGCAACAATCTGCAAACAATGGGTAAGATGAGGGGAGTAAGAGAAAAACTCCTTTTTTCCCTTATTTGTGCCTATGGAGAGGCAGATGCAGAGGACAGCAAAGCCCCAAACACAAGGGCAGAAAAGCGTCATGGGGTAGAGTAATTTACATTAGGAAACAAAAGGAAAAAAAAGAGAGAACTCCCTTGATACCTATCATTATGGTGTCTACAACCCCTCTTACAACCACACCGATATAGACATGCACACTCAGAGCCTCCCTCTTTCCCTTCCTCCACCCCGTCACTCGCTTCCCTGGGCAACGGGAGAAGCTGCTGGCCCCGCCGGTGCTCCCGAGGGACCCGCGTGAGTCGGGACCTTCCGGATTGATTGGAATAAACATTGGTGTTGACTCGCTCGGCTCTTCAAAGAAGATGAAACAACTGCCCTCACTCACACCTGTTCTCCAGCCGTGACGCACGTGCTCACCCCGCGCTACCATCATCCACTGAACCGCCCCTAACCCTCCCTCCCTCCTTCCCTCGCTCGCTCACCAGTAACAGCGACAGCGCAGGGTTATAAAAATAACAACGAAAAACCAAAGCGGATGATAAATATAATATCATATACCATCATAAAGCTGCCGCAATGTGGTGCGCGTACGTGTGTGCATGCCTTCATGAGATGTGTGTGTTTTGCAAGTGCGATGGTGGGGGTGCAACGAAGGACACATACAAGGGTGGAGGGGGGGTGACAATGGAAAAGAAAGGGGTAGTCTAAGGAGGGGCTCAAGTCTAAATAAGAATTTATTTATAAAAAATAAACAATAAACAAACCCAGCAGCCTTGTAGGGTAATAAAAATGTATGTATGTATAAAAGTAAAATAATTAATTAATAAAAACATCCGCTAGCTTTGCTAGCTCTCTATCTTTCTCTCTTGTCTGTTTGTTGTGCCACGTTTTTATTAATAAGGCTCACATCAAAAAGTCAGACAGAAGCTGATGGGCAGATGAATGGGGGGAAAAGAAAAGGATGGGAGATTTTCAGAATTACAGCCGGCATCGCTCCCTTTCCCTTCTTCTCATTTCTCCCTTTTTCCCTCGCTCCCTCCCTCATTCCACGACAAATAGGTCCCAGAGGGAGGACTTTTGGATGGATTGGATGAATATTTCCCTCTCTCTCTGCCTCTCTATGTCTCGCCACTCCTTTTTTTTCTTTGAGCAGAGCGAGAATATGGCGTCGGGGAATGAATTAATTTTAGGGTGTGGGGAGTGTTGTTTTTTTAGTACCTGCCACGATGCTGGCCAGCTGCTGTGTCCGGGCGATGGGCTGGACGCTGCGTGCCCGTGCGATGGCCGCCGCGATTTTGCCGGCGTGCCGCTCCTCCCCGTACGCAGCTAGTATGGACGCAAGCGCCCGCTGATCCAAGGCGTTGACGGCGTCAGCCGCGCGGGGCATGCCGGGGTACCTACGCACAAAGAGGAGCCCAATTAAGCCCACTGACGTCACAGGCTCCTCGCCGACAGGAGCCAAAGGCTGACAGCCTCTTAGACACACGGTGAAAGAAAGGAAGAAAAAAAAGCCCTCCCTCCCTCGCTCCCTCCTCCTCTTCTCTTCCTTCCCACTCTGGGAGATGTGGGCTCGAGATCTATAAAAAGAGTGTGTGTGTATGTGTGAGAGAGAAAGAGAGAGAGAGCACAAATATATACATCTCAAACCCAAAATGTCTAAAATAAACCTCCAGTTCATTCATCTTTCAGCTTTAAATGGTAGTGCTACCCATTACGGCACCTATAGCTCTGAAACGGGGAGAGAGAGAGAGAGAGAGAGAGAGAGAGAAAGAGACAGAGACATACATTTACATGCAAGCACTAAATGAAACTGTTAAGTATTACACACAACTAGCAAAGTTTCACACCTATTGTGCTAAACCTGAGTGCCTCATAGTTCCGTCCCTTTCCACATCAATTATTATTGTTGGCTATTATGACGTGAAAATAATAAAGCTAATTCAAAGCATTTAAGTATTTTTTCAGAAAACTTTCAACTACAGTACTGAAATAGTACAGTGCTAGTACTAAGGACTAAGAATAAGCCGTTTGATTTGACAGTAAGTATCTATTTGCTCTACAAAACACTATTATATAACATTAGAACAAATACAAATAATATTAACAAATAATATAGTAATTTTATGTATGTCAATATTTATCCATTTCCAAATGAACTGTAGTTCTCATCCAACATCTGGTTTGGCTAATCAATACTTAGCACTACATCAAGTGTGCTGGTGTTTGGAATCACGTGACGGTTGGAGGTGTCCAGGAGACATCCGGAACCAAACTTTCTTCTTCAAACTAGCTTACAAGATATTAACTACTTTTTCAAACTAGTAGGTTCTTGTCGCTTTTTACTGTATTTATGTTTTTTGCATTAATTCTGATAATATATAGTTTTACAAGCAAAACACACTAACAGCCAATGTGTATAGACTAGGACTTTTGCATAGTCAGGAATTGAAATTTAAAGGCACTCTGGCAAAGCTGAATTCAATTGAGTGTGAATTATCCAGCACCACTGCTGATGTTCCTGTGTGGGGTAAAAAATAAGCCCAATCTAGTTTCATTTTTGCACTATTTTGGAACCAAAATCCAAAATTTTCGAGGTCAAACAAGAGTGAAGAGTGTCTAAGTATACCAACTAAAAACTTCTAAACTGATTATACGTATCTATGGATGAACGACAAAATCATGATCATATCAGTGTCAGCAGATAATATCTTAAAAAATGACTGCATTTGTTACTATGTGGAAATGTTCTATTTGCCTGTAACGCTAATTCAGGTAGATGTTGTCCCAGATATGTACACAAAATATATCGGATATCAGCATCAGTCCACAATATCATTGTATTCCTCTATGTGTAAATATTCATCCTCACCCATTCATGTCTTACATTCATTCACCATATCCTTTCATCACATAACTCAGTTTTTCTTAAGAGAATGTCAGTTAAACAACGCCGTCCAGTGATGTTCACAGGAAGCCTTGAGCTGTAGGCACTGCCATGCCCTCTCCTTTGACGCACCGTGATTACTCTTTCAAGGTGCACGAGAAAGTTCGCAGCATCACGGTTTCGTCAGTTTACGTGGGCACATAAAAGAACGTTGGAAGTGTTACTCAGACGTGGACAAACCATCCTTTCTTTTCCTTCAAGGTCAGCGGAGGTTGTATGTGAGTGGCGGGGAAAAAAAAGTTTAGTTGCATCTGCTAGCATTGAGTGATGTGAAGATAAGGATTAGCATTTCTCGACTCTGTGGGCTGGTCTTCACTTGACCTGTTTAAAACCGTCTCTCTTTCTCTCTCTCTCTCTCTCTCTCTCTCTCTCTCTCTCTCTCGCCCCCAGAATAATTCTGGAGTCAGTCACGGTGGGTGGGTTATCCAGTTCATTATCACACCACAAACTTCTCACCAAATTTCTTCATAAAAGTTAGAGAGGAACCTCCATCCATTTTTCAAAATAACGAGGGGAACATTAAAGGAGTGAGTAATGAGGGGCTTGTTAGATGAAAATATATTAATTATAGCTGGTAAAAGAAGCTGCCGCGGGGGACACCTTTGTTTACAGGTAAACAAAGCAAATGGCTGGTATTAGCACTGGCAAACAGAGCACCTTTCTTCTTTGTGGTTTTTAGTCTGTTTTCCTTTAACTGTCCGTGCCAGCCATGCACAGAACAATGTACTGCTGTGTGCAGTGCCTGTGCGCATGTTTCCATGGGTGACAAGACAGTGAACCTGCTGTTAGTGCATCTGCATACATCATAATTACAAAGTAGCAGTCAAAAGTTTGGATACCCTTGAATGTATGTGTTTGAACAGATTATCTAAAGGCTTAATCTTAATTACTTGAAATTTGCAAACAGACTACTGCTCAAAAGCTTGAAAATGCTTGCTACAGTTGTTTGCAAAAATTTGGGCGCCCTGGTCCAATGACATTTTACTGATTTTGTGATTTTGAACACATCAGAGAACACACTTCTACACATTTTAATGCACAATTAGTGTTTATGTGCTGAGCATACAGAAGTTACGGCACAACTTTTTGTTATGTTTTTTTTTCTCCCAATATGTTAAATTCAGCAAATAAACAGAAATTGTGTACCAAAATGAGTATAAAAATGAGAATGTTTAAGTTTTTTCCCTGTAGAGGATGTGTTAACTTAATTTTCACTTAGAAAATTAACAAAACACATCATGTGACCGGGGGTGTTCAAACATTTGCATATGACTGTATATTCACAATTCCAGTGATTTTACATACTATAATAACTTATTTAATATACATTTAAATCTTAACAACTATTCAACAAAAGATATTTTAAGTTTTATTCAATATTTCAAGAATTCTGTGAATACAAAGCAAAAACTGTTAATATTTATTTACTGTATTTTTTAAGTAGTGCCAAAGTTAACATATTAATAATGCACAATAATGATTAACATCACGGTTTTTTTATTTTGTTTTTTTTTTAAACACAATGCATTTTTCTAGTTCAACCCTGTGAACCGCAGTTCCACACTGACGCCCAGCTGTTTGCACTCTGTATGTTACTGTGATTAACTGCGTGACTGCAGTTCTCACTTTCAAACACAATTTTAAAAGGCAGGTTTCCCTGATGGCTCTCTTCAAAAACTTCATAAAAATTAATGTTATTTACAACAACTGCAGTCATTTGTGATTTGTTTGTCACAAGTTTGAAGTGTCTTTTACAAGCAAAGCACACCACTGATGCTGCAACATCGGTAATTTGGTTACTATGCTGGACGGTGATCATGGGAAAACTTTCGATAAACCAACAAGCAGCAAACTAACTAACGGACACGCAGCCACTGTTGCTCTTACTGGAAGTAGATGATGGAAACTGCGTTCACATGACTTTCAGGCTCACCCTGCGTTCATGTGAGTTTCATGTTCAGTTAGGCATTCAACATGATGAAAATACTATTACTGAATTATTTAAGATAACAAATACATTCTGATGAAGCTTATTGTATCTACTCATATAGCTATGAACTGCTCTTTGTCAAATTCAAGGAAATAATAAAACTGCTTTTCTTAATTTTTATTTACAGCTTCCTAGCTTTCTACATATCATTTGAAATTTTAGCAGTTAATGTATAATTTATTAAAAGAAATCATTTGAGAAGTTGCACAGGATACTATATTACGTCATTTTACACATGTATCGGCAACCAAATTGGTTTTATATTACTGAAAACAACAGCGGTTCCAAACTTTTAAATGAAGAAAGTAAACCGTAAAGCTGATGCCTACGAATACAAAAAGAGGAAAAAACTCCATCCAAGTAGTAAATATCATTTAGAACTTTTATGGAAGCTAGATTTGGAAAATGTTGAAGCGCAATCATTACAATCATTAGATCATCCTAATTACTATGTGTGCCTCATTAAAAGTTAATTAGTGGAATGCTTATGCTCATTAATGCATTTGAGCCAATCAGATGTGTCTAAATAGCTCTATTTGGTATAAGGCCAGTATTTCTGTTTTAAGTGCTTTCATAATTATTCTAAAACGTGCTTTAAAAAGTAAATAGAAAAAATAATAAAGTAAAGAAAAACCCTTCCATAAGTAGGTGCGTCTAAACTTTTACTAGTAACACATAGGAACGTTCTTCAGCTGATTTACTTTATTTACTTTATTGCGCATAAAGTTTAGAGTGTCGAAGGCTGGAGCTCATTTTTTGTGATGGTGTTTTCTCTCCATTAGAGAAATCTCCTCGCATGTGGGCGGCTCTATCACCTTGAAACGCGTCCGAACCCAAACAGCCCTGCTGTTTAAATGAGGGGAGATTACCATCACACTCACACACCTACTCATCCAAACGCATGAGCACACACACGCAGCAACACACTTCTTGCTCTTCCTTTTTTCCTCTCTTTCAGTGCCCCTCTCCATTGCTTCTTTTTCCTCTCCCATCTCCTCCTACATCCTTGAGAGAATGCTCCTGATATGCCTTAGAAATCTCCCTAAGGCCAAAGCTCACGCTTAGTTTAACAGGTTTTTGGTATACAGTATTTATATGCAGTGTTGAGCGGGTGAGCTTAACTTATTAGTACAACAGCAGACGAACTCTCGAGGACTCTAGAGGCCTACTTTCTGAATTGCTTCTCTCTGTGGTACTTCTGTGCACCTCCACAAGCATTAATCAGTTAACATCTTCCACCTGTGCAGATTTCAAAATTTATCATACAGTCCAGTCAAAGATAGATGGAGGAAAAGATAATACAGTGCCAACTGTAACAAATCTTATTCCCAAAGTACCACGTGTTTTAAAAGTTCTTTTACAAAATGGATAGTTCTGGGACTAAAATCCAACTGGCTGAGACATGCTTGAAGCCTCTGAAAAATACTCAGGAAACTACACATACAGCTGCATGTGAAAGTTTGAAAACCCCCAGGTGCAATTACATGTGTTGTTGATGTTCTAGGTGAAAATAAGTTATCACATCCTCTACAGGGCACAAACTTAAATGTTTCATTTTGCTGCTCATTTTGGTGCAGAATTTCTGTTTATTTGCTGAGTTTAACATACTAGAAAAAAATAAAATGCACCATGACTTTTGCATAGACCACATTTTATGTTTTCTTTCCCCAATATGTTGCATTCAACAAATAATCAGTTAGTGTGCATTAAAATGTGCAGACGGGCTCTCTGTAAAGGATATGTTGACTTATTTTCACTTAGAAAATCAACAAAATGTTATTTGACCAGGGACTATCTAAATTTTTGCATAAGACTGTTTAACCCCACACATCGATTGTATTGACCGCCACGTCTGTCAGCCAGTCGGCCAAACTGTCCCCAAGTGCTATTTTCTCTGTTATGTGAAGGAAAAAAATTCAGAACAAACCTGCAGTGAGAACAGCAATGGAAGCAAATTAGTCTGAATTATTAGGCTAAAGCTCTATTCGAGCTGGATTAGTTTTACCTAATACCTAATTAGCTACCTAATTTTTAATTTCAATGATTACTGATGAGATCCGTGAATTTATTACAGTATGAATCTTTCATGTCCATAGTTTTTCAAACTCATTATAGTCGCAAAACATGTTATTCTTCTGAAGTATAGTGCCTGTCACATAACCCTGAGGTAAACATCTGTGTGATGATGTTTCGACCTGGGCTACTTGGGGTACTTTTGAGCTACTGAACATTTTAGACTGTTAGCACAAGCGCTACAGAAGCTGCAAGATGTCCTGACCTAAAGTTTGACAAACATATCAACAGTAACTAAAGCAAGCACCTGTCTCCATCCATTCTCATGTCCAGGGGTCCGTCCTTGCTGAGTGAGAAGCCTCTCTCTGCTGTGTCCATCTGCATGGAGGAGCAGCCAGCATCCAGCAGGGCGGCGTCCACGCTACCATTCCGCAGACCGAGCCCTTCCAGCAGCTCCTTCAACTCACTGAAGCGTCCAAGCACTGGCTTCACCTGGCCTCTACACAGAGAGAGAGAGAGAGTGAGAGATAGACAGAGACAGAGACATCTGTACTGGCATCTCTGTAACCTAATTTGTGGCAGCTTTATAACCTCAGTGATGTCTTTGTAATCTGACACAAGCAGGTTGTAAATTTTCAATTTTTAAGTTCCAGATGACGTATTTATAACTTTGTATCTTTCTGTAAAAACTGGTTTGGTAAATTAATTATCTTATATTTTTGTTATATTTGGGTATTAGGGAGGTCCTAATCTAGTTTTCTTTTTTCATATTCAAAGCTACCAAGAATACTACAGAAAAATGTACAATCCTTTTGGTACGTGCGCTGTGTTTTTGAACACATTTTTGAAACATGCATTTTATAATGCTTTATGATCCAATCTGACCGATTCAATCATTTTGGCTATGACATATGCTAAATACATTCTGAACTGATTTTGTTTTTTGAGGAATGTATGCAAAATTTACTTTTAAAGTGTCTAAAATATGCTACTTTGTACGTCCAGACTGTCTAATCTGCATGAGGTAGCATTCTGCTTTTTCTTGACTTTGAATTTGCTGCTATATTTATCATTAATGGTTATTTTTTCATTTTTAGCTAATTTATCTGTGTTTTAAAAAAAGGTGCTTATCATAATCTCAGTAGAAACACTGGTACTGCAGAATATACAAACCCAACTCCAAAAAAGTTGGGACAGCATGTGAAATGATGATAAAAACAGAAAGCAGTGACTAGTTAATTCTGTTTGACCTGCATTAAACACAGCACAAAAAACACAGTAATTGATGTTTTACCCAATGAACTTCAATGTTTTTTTGTAAATATACTATCATTTAAAATTTGTTGCCTGCAACACGTTCCAAAATGTTGGGACAGGAGCACGTTTACCACTGTTACATCATCTTTCCTTTTAACAGCACTTAATAATTGTTTGGGGACTGAAGACACAACTTGATCCAGTTTTGAAAGCAAGACTTTTTTGTTATTCTTCTGTTATGCAAGTCTTCAGCTGTGCAACCGAACAAGGCCTTTGTTGTCATATTTTCAGCTTAATAATGCGACATATGTTTCAATGGGAGACTTCAATGGGTGTTCTGGACTGCAGGCAGGTCGATCTAATCATAGGCTCAGTGTTTTCACTACCACTAAACAAAATTACATACCGCCTACTTGGAGGAGGAAAAACTGCAAGATCTCACACATGCAAGTATGTTTGCAGCCACAATTCGTACATATGAAGGCTTCAGACCATACTAAACATATCCTACACAGCTGAAATTGCTACTTGTGAAGATGGACAAATATGTAGAAAAAGCAAAATGTAGCCATAAAAATGAAAAAAAAAAAGAGATGCATCAGAATTAATAAAGAATCATTTTATAATCGCATCCTGGCACCTTAAATCAAAATCTAATTGAATTGTGAAGTGCCTACAGACTTCCATCTCCGTTAAAGTATGCTTCACTCGGCTACAATACCAGTCTTTCACATCAGATCTGGTCATCTCTAGTAGGAATAGTGTCTTTGCCTTTTAAAGTAGCATAGTATTCAATTATTTCACTAGGCCTACATTGTTCCCAATGAAGAATTAATGAATAGGTAACAAAGATGTCATATGGAGCTAATTTCTCTTCAGGTTTCTTGTGTGCTGCTTATTAATCTATGAGTCATGTGCTGGCACAAAACTGTAGTTCCTAGCATTGCTACATACACTAGCCATCACTGGATCAGCAGTATCATGAGCATCCTAGCTATAGAATTCAGAATAAGTAGGACTGGCTATTTCTGTCATATCTTTTACTGACTGCCCACTCATATGCATGGGTTTGAGTTTGTGGAGAGAAAGCTTGTGTAGCTCAGGATGGAATTCTATTTAAAGCAGTAAGATATTTCTTTTTGAAAGTTGGCTAGGGGCCTGTAATATATGCAAGTCATGCAAACTACCCTACACTAAACACACTGCTAGAGTGGACACCGAATCAAATAATTATTAGGATTTATTCATCACCAAACCAGAAACCAGGAGTCTAATGAGGCATCTCGGTGACCTAATTCCAAAGAATGATAAAGAAAGCTGCTATACAGAACTGGCATCTTTGTAAGCTAATAAAAGACTGGCGTTTTTATTACTTAAACCACTAAGATGTTTTATTATGAATTATGAACTAAGGTTTCTCGATATCAAACCTAAACATATAGACACTACATTTTCATGTAATTATTTAAAAAGAGATTACCAGAATTTTTAAAAAGATTTTTTATGTTTAAAAATATAACATTTTTGTAACATATTAAAAAAGTAATAGAACTTTGGCTAAACAAAACAATACCTGACAGAAACACTGTAAATGAAATGAACAATGAGTCATACAGAGCGATCTGACACTGTAGGTTATACTCTTATCTATAAAATATAAAAAATAGCACAGGTAAAAATAGTAGCAGTCATTTTAAAACCAGAAATTAACTTCTGCCCATTTTATAGCTAACAGTGCCGGAAAGTAGTGTATTTGAAATCACTGAAATTTCAAATGTTTTTGACTTACGGCATTTGGGGTGACGGGACAATTATTTAAATTCACATCATTTTTGGGTGAGCCATTAAAAAGCTTGCTGGAAATTCTTAGAGTAAAACACAAAAAAGTGATGAAGCAGCTTGCTGTTTCCTGTTCTGATCTATAAAGCAACTCTTGTTGCAATTTAAAAAAAAAAAAGATCATCAAAACTCATTTACAGCAATTTCATAGCAACATGGGACCAAAGGAGAGGTTCTGAAGCTACAGAGGGAGCAAATGATTAGGTAAGAAAGTACAGAAAGGTAGCAAGATTGTTCAGTACTTCTGCATTAACTTCAGGGTGGCCTCAGTGTCTGAGGGAGGGAAGGATGACAGGTGCAAAGCTACTTTAACATGGAGCTGGTTACCCAGTTGCTAAGGCCCTAGTGGGCATTCATGACTATTGCAGTTCATAAACTGCTGTGAGTGAGAGAGAGACAGAGAGAGAAAGAGGGAGAGACCAAATAATATGCACCCTACAGGGATGGTAACAAAATATCATTCCATTTGTTTATCCTCCTGGAGAGATGGGTGGCGGGAGACAGATATGCTGCAGCATTCAAGTTAATTCAGCACAGGTGCACGTGTCTGAAAGCATGCGTGCACACACTCGCGCACACATGCATACAACTTAGCGTGTAGATGAGTAGTGTGGAAGTTAATGGAGATGGTTTTATTTTGGGTTGGATGTGGAGGTGGGAAAGTGACGTGCGCACTGACGCTGACTCCTTTTCATCCTTAATCATTCAGATGGACACGTGGGCGTCTGGGTTCGTCTCTCCCTCTCTCTCTCCTTTTACATTCCTCTCTTTATTCACTTTCAGCCTTCGCCTGGCAAGAAACGGTCAAATGAGTGGTCACAATGCAGTTAGACATGGTCACACAAATGGTCAACGTAGTTAAATCATACTCCAATCTAGTCTTGAAGAGGACCACCTACCTTTGCTTTTCTCTTTTTCTAACCC
>JAILXH010132927.1:22650-34122 GCA_023558415.1 Piaractus mesopotamicus
AGTGGAGCATGACCTAGGTAAGAAGCTATAGATCATACCAATCAGACAAGAAGAAGAAGGAAGAAGCAAGCTGCTCCTGTTGGGGATAAGCAATATCTCCCTACATGGGCAGACGGCACACCCATTAACGCTCTTACATCCCTCTAGATCCCCCGTTTATGCTATGAAATACCTCCTTACATTTTCTGTCCTTTTAGGTCATGTGTAGCTCATTTAAAATGAGTGCATAAATTGTGTGGAAAGTGCGGATCCACTCTTTCAATCGCTTCCACATCTGTGTTTGGAAGTAGAAGAACAGATATGTGGACTCTTGCGTGAACAGTCTTGTTTCATCCCTTACATTTTTGCCATGTTTTTGTCATTTTCTGACAATGAAACAAACAGAAAAAAGTTGTAGGCTTGAAGCTACAGAATGAAAATTAAAATGCAATTCATTCCATAAGCAATTAAATAATTACGTCATGCAAATTTAATGTGTAGCAAGATGATCAGAATTCTTCTAAACCTAAAAACCAACGAGAGAGTTCTGTAAAGCTGTAAAGCCTGTGCTTGACTGTCCACTGATATTCACTAAAAGCCTACTCTGTGGTAAAAACTATAAGAGAATTTACAACTAAAACTAAAATTGCCATACTGGTTCCTTAAAAGGTTATATCAGTAGTCATGAACACCACCAAGCAGTAGGATTACAAACATGCTGGTGTTACTTCCAACGCATCTCCTACAGCAGAAGCCTAGCAGCATTGCAGTGGGTTTTACTCTGCCCACCCCCACATCCCCAAAATCCCACTGCAGCATGGGAGTCCCCTCCTCTCCTCCCAAACACGTTTCCAAGAGAACGGGGAGTGAAGGAGAAATCAACACCTCCGCCTCCCTCCTCCTCTGCGTCCTCCGCAAGCAAAGGTCCTCCTCCTCAGCCAGGGGGTGCTACCCAGCAGGCTTTGGGGTGCCTGGGCCTGTACGCCCACGAGTAAGCTGAAAGATCAAGGGCGAGGGAGCAGCTCGGTAAGTCTGCGCCCACGGCTGGGGCTTCCCTCACTCCTCTATGCCAGGGAGTGGGCTTTCTCCCTCACTCTCTCTCTCTTTCAGCACCCTCATTAATTTGTTGGAAAATCTATAGCAAGGCATTCTCCTGCCCGCCCACGCACACTCTCGATGGGAGCTGTAAACCACCCACCATGGATCAGTGGGTTTGGAGGGAGGGAGGAAGCATCCCAGCCTGCTTGAGCTTGGGGCGCCCCCTCTTCTCATGTCAATACGCAGCCAATTTAAAGCCTCAGAGGTGCCAAACTCCCCCCTGCACTATTTTCCACATCTCAAGCCTCTCATACCTTACTTTTATTGCTTTGTTTTCCAATAATTTTCATTATCTCTCCAAGCACAGCCCCAACTGACCAAACAATAAGAACAGTAGCTAGGGGGAAGAATCATGTGTCACTACCAGCGACAAGTATCGATAAAGGGTTATTGGGAGGACCACAGTACAGTTGTTAAGATTTCTACAGTGCTAACATTGGGAAGGCTCTTTGATCTATAATCTCACTTATGTACACCCTGTGTGGAGTCCGGGAAAAGTCTATTTAAAGAATTGGATAGTTGTTTTCAGAATAACACAGAGAGCACAAGAGTGGTTTTCTTGACGTCTGCTGGGACTTGAGATAATGACGGACTGAAAATGTCAGTGAGCAATACCTTTCACAGATGTTTGTTTGAGTGATTTATTGGGAAACCGACATATAGCGTTTCTTTAAACAGGCTACTAGTAACATAAAAAAATTTGAAAGGGAAAAGCTTGTAGTGTTTTTCTACCTACTATTGATCAAAAAAATCTGTATGGCACTCACTAAACTAAAGTCTTGACTGGTTAAAGGCATAAGCTGATCTAAAGTGACAACCATTTCCACTGTATAATACTGAGTACGTAGAACACTACGACAGTAAGTTCACAGTTGTGATGTGCACAGGTACTTGAGTACTAAGCTGTATTAGTGGCAATATTTGAATATTGAAATAACTATTTTAGTCACTTTCATGCTTTAACAAGGCTTTGAAATTTTACGGTTTTGCTCGTATCTGTGAGTAAACATATATATTACATTGTGCCACTTAGAAACACAAGTGCTTAAATGTGAGCATGTTGCCAAAGATGCATTGCTGAGAACATGATTGAGAAGGCAGAGATAGTATAGCTTTATTGCTAACTAGGCTACCTACTATAGTTGAGGTTAGCCAGAAACAGTGGAAATATATTTTTCTGACAAACTAGCATGTCAGCACGTCGTCCACTGAGGAGAAAATACATAGAGTAAGACGATGAGTCCTTGTCAGCATCCAGTGTTGTACCTGTTATCTGTAGCTTTAGGCCACATCTGAAGAGGTAGCTCCTGTGACTCATCCAACATAAAACTACCAATTTCCCTCATCTTTTTTTGAATAATAAAACACGTTTTAAAAAGTCTGCTTGCTGCTAAATTTTTGTGCTATTGATTTTTTAAGCCTCTTAACACCAGAGCTATAAGCTAACAGAGTAAAACTCCAGCCATACATTTATTTCATGTTATTTATAAGGGTCATTCTTCCTTTTCCACAATGTGCTATAAAACCATAAAGCATCTTTTATCAAGGGCATAGCTAGAGACCTTCACTATTTTACTGAAACAATACAGCAGAAACAACAAAGGAACGACATATAAAATGTACATGGCGGTGCAAGCACTATTATGGAAGTAGGTTGGTTCTATGAAAACTTTGCATTTATATTCTAGTTGTTTCTTTTCTTTTTAATAAATCAAAGACAAATTAAGTTATTTCTGTGTAGTAAATTGTTTCTGTGTGTTCACTAACATGCTGTAATCAAATCTGCTATTACTGACCACACAGAAACATCCATCACCAGCGATTTCAAGGGAAAATTAATATCTACATGCATTTTATTTGGGCTGCAAACGCAGAAAAAAACTCTGAAGGCTAATGAAAATGATCTCAACGCATTATTCAGTCGAAAATATGACGCCGGTGTATCCATGCAGCAGATAAAATTAAAAATCGAAAGAAAATATTGTAGATCTGTCCAAAGGAGCCACACATTCTGGAGATCCACATTTACAGAAAATCTACCAGTTTAGGAATTGTCTGCTGATTCATCTTCCCTTAACATATAGAGCATTCCTAAAACACAGCCAGTACAAAGTGACACACAAAAACTCCCCTATGCTAGAGTCGTCTACACTAAGCGTGCTCAGTAACCAGTGCACGAGTGCGCTCAAAGTTAGTTTCGCCTTGTTTTTGCCATTTGCCACAATAGAAGAATGTACAAAATAGTGGGTTTAGTGGGGCATGATGACTGGTTTGCGGGCCTGTATAGGTTAATCATACGCATTGTGGCATCATAACCCCCCTCTTCCCCATCACCAGTCTGGCAAAAACACATTGGTCCGAAGAGGTTGGGAACTCTTGACCTAAAAAACTCTTTTATGTACGAAACACAGAGGAAAAATTTTTTTCAGAAAACATCTGTGTGGTCAAGTCTATGTGCATTAGAGCAGAAGCAACCCTGATAATAAGTATATAAGTATAATTTTACTATGCAGTTTAGATGAAAATTCAGCTCATCCCTTCAGCCAATGGTGTTTTTTTATTTGCTGAACTACTAAAAAGATCTAGCAGAAAAGCGACACTGGCACACTACTTTTAACCACAGTTTTACTACAGTTTTAGCAGTTACTCAACATGCTGAGCTGTTGACATTGTCTGCTGTGGATGCAGTGTTTTCTTTAGATGCTCAAACATGACATTGTTGCTGTACCAGTTGAGCTCAGTTTTAAACACCAAAGGAGCTCAAAAGTCTGAGACCACGTTGAAAATCTGGTATTCTTTTCATTTAAACCTGGAAATAAACAACAGGAAGGCTTTTGTATAAACTTTTCGAGTCCATGCCAGCTCGAGTGAACACTGTCATTAAAGCAAAAAGGGAACACACCAAACACTAAGAAATTCTGAAATTTATGTAAACATTCACTCTTCACCCAAATTATTATGCTGATGATATCATTTATAATGAAACCTTTGGATTAAGTTAGAATACACAATAGAAACTTTTTCACAAGTGGTCTCAGATTTTTGGACCCCACTGGATCTTACAGGAAAGCATGTTTTCAGATGACCTTAAAATGATGTTTCCATATTTTTTTATTCATGTACTGTAATCTCTGCCATCTGCATTTTCCCTGTTTCAGTCAAGTGATGTAGAGCGTAAATGTCATTAAGCCAACTAATCAATAAAAAACTGTTGCCAACAATTCTTTTACCAGTGTTATCAATGGTGTTGATTACTTGTTGCAGCCCTAATTTACAATGCTATTCTTGCAAGTGCAGAAGAGGAAAGAAGGAACAGAATTAGACTCCTTAATCCATATAACACTTAATTTCTTATGAATATTATCCACATGCAGTTTGCTTTGACACCATTCAGACAGAATGACTGTCTAAATATGTATTAACAGTACTATTATTAGAAACCTTTCCAGCTTCGGTTACCTGTATGTGTTCCTATGGTGTTCACTGTTCTTCTGAGTTCTGATGTTAGATCAATAGAAAGACTGAGGAGAAAGATATTCTGCAATAATTTGGCCATACGCCTCTGAAAATGATCACCATCCCTTCATAAACGGGAAGGCACGCAATAAACTGTACATTCCTTCATCAGCTCTGATTGATCTGTGATCTTATTTAAAAATGACCATTACAAAATCAAACCGAGTTAATCAAGGTGAACGAGTTTGAGCTAGTAAATAACATGGAAGTGCTCCACTGGTGACCCTCAGGCCTCTGTCAGCAGGAGGTGGAGAGAGAGAAAAAAAATCAAACTGCTGTGCATCTCTTGCTCATTTCACCTGCGGAGGGAAAAATCAGTGACATGCCTTGACACTGGGTGATCAATAATTGAGCAAAAACACTGATTAAATCGGAAGAAGAAGAGAGCCCCTGAGCCCCTCCCTTCATCCTCGTCCTGCAAATGCCAAGCTTTCCTCATAGCAACGCAGTGTTACACAAAGCAGATAACGCTACACCATTTGCAGATTACCCTACCTAATGCGACAAAGCACAACACAGTGTTATTCAAAATTAAGAACATCACTCAGACTGCCACGAAACTGGAAAAGGGCCTGCAATTAGGTCTAGAATGACTGCATCTATAAATCTGAACAAAAAGCTACACAAATGAAACAAGATCTCTTTTTTTAAGGAAGTAATAATGTTTTTACCCCTAATAATTCTGGTATAATTCCAGTCCTAATGGTACTTTATTATAATCTCCACCCTGTGTACAATAAAAACACTGTTGCTACTGTTTCTGAGATGAAAGACAGTTTTACATCAAAACAACATACAAAAGGCATTAAGAAATGCCTAAAATGAAAAATTCACATATATCTAAAGAAACACAACTAAGGGCTTTGTAAAGGTGGGATATCTTGTCATCCATTTTGTATATTTACCCATTACCACCACACTGAAGAACTTAAAAAAATGTTTTAAACTCTCAGCTGTCTCTTATAAGGTAACCCCACCAATGGAAATTATTTCCATATTTTTATGCATCAAACGTGACAGACATACCTTGTGATTTGGCCACAAGTTACTTTGATATTCTGCAGTGAAATCACTTAATTTTTTGAGAGCATATCTTTTCATTTGTAGACTACATATGGGAAATGACTATTTTATAGTGTCGTGAATACACTATGATTTCATTTTGGTCTAACACATGTGAAGCAGTTCTCTCAATTCTGAACATGCTATGATCGGTGGTATAAAACCAGAAGCAACACGGCTTGCATGGAAAAACATGGCAGGAGTGTATTTTGTACATGCTTCTGGTTGAATGTCACCCACAGTAAGTGGGTGTAACAGCTGCTCACTCATATTTTATGTGCCCAAACATAGTCAAAACACTGTCACTGCGAATATTAAAGATATTACTATTAAGTTTTCAAATTGAACTGTAAAACTGTTGCACACCGCAGACATTCACACCTCTTTGTAACCTTCTGGAAATGCACCTCACTTCTGCAGGTTGCAAATAAAGTCAAATAGAAAAAAAAAGAATCAGAACTGAATTGGACTTAAAGTAGCTGATACTCGATGTGTCTGAATCAGCTTCAATCCCAATCCTTTCAATTGGATTAGGACATCCCTATTCAGTTTCAATGGAGAAAAACTGTGTTACAGCGCAAATGAGTAAAGTTTGTTCTAGTTAGGATGATGATTCAACATAATGGCGTCTAAATGTCTGATGATGACTGCCATAGGCCCACATAACACACACATTCACGGCAGTCGCAGCAAACGTGCTGTGTTTATGTCACATCTTTACAGGCATTATGCCAAATGGTATTGTGTGGGGTGTTTGATATGTGGCTTGATATAATTAATTTGACTATGTGAGCGGTCATAAACACACACGCACAGACTGTCCCTCGCCCAATGTGCCACTGGCATATGACAAGAGTCGCCACTCATAAAACTCATCATTTCTCACTGTACTATGGACCATGGCAACTTGCTACATGGTAGTGTGACATTTATTAATTATTCGTTCACACAGTATGTCAGTTTTTGCTCAGCACCAGCAATCCACACTCAAGAAATAACTGGAGACTGGAATTTTATCAACATAATGTTAGAATAAATACAAAAAAAATAAAAATATAGCACAATGTAACAAGAATGCCTTGTAAAGTTATTAATGTCTGAATTAGAAGAACACACAGAGAAGAACACAAGTTTGGCTCCTGAATTCTCAGTGCATTCCAGCCATCACATGGACTTGTTCAATTCCATCACCAACACACCTGATTTAATTAATGAAGAACTGATTAGCCATAAATACTGGGCGTCCTCAAGGAGAAGGTTGGAAAAATATTTAAACTAAAACTCACACATAAAACACTTGTACTGTTTAATAAAATCATGCATTGTTGATTTGTATTAATTGCAGTGTTAGCTGTTGTTTAACAAATAAATGATTAATGACTGGGAAATGCTTATATATATCATTTTCTCAGAAACCAGTCAGCGCACGCACTGGGCAGCAGACATCCCACACACAAAGCGTTGCAGTGAGAGAGCAAAAATCAAGCTCAAGCTCATTCTACACTCAAGTCAAAGATTTAATAGAATAACTTTCAACATCATCATTTCTTGCAGTTTTGATCTGGTTCTAATTAAAATGAAGAAACAGCAAAATGGTAAGTGGTGCACTGTGGTGCTCAGAGAAATTAAGCAGCACTGAGGTCGAAGTGTGAACTGACTTAACGGCAGATGTGTCTGCACCTTCATTAAAACGGTGGTTTTGAATTCTTGAATGCAATACAGCATAGTGCATCTGGTGTGTGGTAGCCTTAAGACTTTTGATATAGTGCTGTATAAATCATTACAAACAAAATAAAAAAATGCATAAAGCTCATTGTAGTATTTTCCTACTCTATCACACCTGATTCTGCTTAAGAAAGACTTAATCATTTGCCAATAAGATCGACTCCTGGAGTTGGGGGTCCAGAGAGAAGAATGTGAAGAAATATGAAGGAAAGAAGACATATGATTGAGCCCAAACCCTTTGCTACTCCTGCTATTATTAAATGAACTTCAAGGCTGCTTTACTGACACCACGTCAATTCACTCCTATGACTTTCCACTGACAAGCTGTCAATTAGACCGGGCAATGTACAGGATATACTCTATACTGGGGTATGAAATTGATAGCAGGCTTATTTTCGATGACACCATATGGGCATTTTCCAGTTTTCATACCACTGACCTCATGACCTGTATGATCTTTTGTTTTCTTTTTGCTATAAAGCTATACTCCTACTTCTGTATTTCTACCTAAAACAAACTATAATAACAACACATTTAGAAGTTCTGCAGTTTTACTTCTACAGTTCACTGTGTAATACTCGACTATACTAGGTTTTGAAATGGTCAGAGTTATGATTCTCACCACGTCTATCCACAACTCCACCACTAAAACAGATTCGACGTTAAACAGGCTAGCATGCTTTAACCTAGGAGTTACTGCAAGTTATTCTCTGTTTTTGTTGAGGACAGGAGCCCATTAGTAGAATCAGGTGCTGGGTACAAATACCTGTAGACACTGCAATCCTTTCATGGATCCAGTTGAGCACCTGCACTCTGCTCAGTACCTGGGAATGACAATAGCGCCTAGCAACCCAGTAAGAGTGGGAGGCTGTGTGTCACAGCTCCGGGAAGTACAGAGAGAGTGGGCAGCATCGTAATGGCCGCTCTGTCTGCTACCTCACATCAAAAACACCTGCCAGCCAAAACTCTGATGCAAACTCACGCTGAATGAGCCCAAACTCTGAGTCAAACTCGCACCGAATGAGTAAATAACGCACATATAACAGACAGGAGCAACGTCACCCCACCTGCTGTTTTCCAAAGAATAACTTTCACAACACCTACCCAGAATGCAGCAATGACAAATGTTAAAAAGCATGGCTTAAAGACATTAGAATGAGTAAATATAATTGGGGTGTAAGGTTAATTAGCGCTTCTTTCTTTTCATTTTATCTTGGCATCTTCATTAGCATGGTTAAGGGTGGGCGACATGACAGAAATATAACATCAACACTATACAAGACATGTATTATGATATCTGGTTTGTAAACAAGTTGGAAGAAAAATCACCAGCAAAATATTAGTGTGACATTTATAAAGGGCTACAAACACTAATTATTTAAGCTGGTAAAAATTAGGGATGCACAATCGGACTTGGCCAAGATCGGAATCTGTAGATTTTTCCTCTGAACTCTTTGTCCATTTTATCAGGTTCATTTACCATAAAGGCGAACTTTGTAGTTCTAGAATTACAGACTGTAGTCCATCTATTTCTCTGCATACTTTGTTAGCCCACTTTTTGCCCTTTCTTCAATGGTCAGAACCTTAAAAGCACCACCATAGAGCAGGTATTATTTGGGTGATGGATCATTCTCAGCACTGAACAGTGACACTGACATGATGATGGTGTGGTAGTGTGTGTTGCGCTGGCGCAAGTGCCAAGTGCTGCTGGACTGAGAATAGTCCACCAACCTAAGATATTTGAATTCATCATTTTTGTGATGTCACAAAAATCAACTCATTTACATATATCCACCTATTCAGCCCCACCCATTCACACTAAAGTTATTAGAAGTGTTTCAGCCCAGACTTTGTGAATGAGGTGCAATACAGCAAATCAGAGCAGAGGTCATATGTCAGTCTTAAAGGCACAACAAAAAACAATTTCAATTCTAAGGGATAAAGAGAGGTTGCAAAGTGGTCATAAAAAAAATACAAAGTGCATTAGTGGACCAGAAGAAGAGTGGACCACAAGAAAAATAAATGATATGGGCTCTTTAAAGATTTAAATTACCAGTTTGGCTCATTAAAGACCAAATAATGTTATTTATATAGTTTTGGCTAACATAACATACCTGAAAGTCGATGTGTTAGTGTGTTTAATGTGTTCATTTAGCCAATACAGTGCAAGCTTCGGGTTACAAAATAAAAGGCCATCTGCCAATTTGGCTGCAAAGAAAAAGGAAACAGAATCAGCCATAAAAATTCTTGATGAGTGCAGCCCTAGTAAAAATAAATGTATTAAAAAAGATTAATATATATGGCTGACATCTAATTGGCTGCTTGTTACTTTGTAGTTTATGCAGATACTGTACACTGATTCTTGTTCACAGGCTGTCTATAACCGGTTTAAATCTGTCTTTTTATGACACGTGGAGTTGCCCAGTGTTGTAGAAGTAGTGACAGTACAAATGATATAGTCAGAAAAGTGCACTGCAATGTACTTTAACAAGACAATAGTAACATATCGTCATACTGTCCAAGCCAAACATGGCCAATGTACAGTAATACTTCTAGCTTTCTCTCACTCTCTCACTCCTCCTTCTAAACATCTCTGACTTTCTATGGGTTTTCCAGTACTCTAATGTTCCCCTCCCAAGTCTCCCGGCGCACTGTGGGGGTTTCCTGAGCTTCTCCGCGGCTCCGTTACTCACCAAACAATTTGAGAATATGCGAAACACTTACATAACAACTTTAAATTATTAACTTCTTTATGTGGTTTAAACACAGCGTTGGAGATATAAATGTGTTATGTAAGATCTTATATTATTAAACAGGACAAGTTTCATTGGTGAGCGCGTATATGTGTGTCACAGTGCGTAGATGTGAGGGTGTGTGTGTGTGCGCACGAGTGTATACGCACGCACGTGTGTGTGTGTTCCAAATAAAGTCTTATAATTGCTTAAAAGAACGGGCCTATTTATAGTCGTGCAGCCCACGATGCTGACATCATTTAAAGGAAAAGGTGTAAAGAAAGAACAACGCGCTCTTTGCTGACTCAATCACACACGATTCTGGCGGGAGAAAAAAGCAGCAGCTCCTTGAAGTTGGAGATAAAGTACGGAATATTAGGTGCTGGTGTTGTCCTTGGAAAGCTATTCTAGAATGATCCAAATGTTGCTAGAATGGTGGGATCTTCCTGTGTGCCATTTCAAAGTACCGGGTAAAAGCAGCTGGCAAAGTTTTAGGCCTCTGTTCTTCATAAGCAGCAAAACACCAATGACAGCTAAATGCTAAATATTATGTGAAAACTATTTTGATCCACAATAGATATCACTACATTTATCAAAGTATGACTAAGTGGACTTAAAATAAGGAATATTTCTGGATCTCTTAACAGATATAAAAAGACGTCCATATTTCTGGAAACTCCCTTTTATTTGAAGGAAGCACACAGTTAGCACAGTCCATTCTCTGATTTTCTTTGAACAGTGGACACTGCGTTCCTGAATCTTTAAAGGAGTATTTGTATAAAAATCAATTATGCAAATACAATAAATTATTTACTGAAAATAAGCATAGGCATCAATCACTGTTTTAAAGTCAAAGGATAATAAGACAACCGTATGCAAAAGTTTGAACACCCCTGATCAAATTACATGTTTTGTTGATTTAGTAAAAAGGTAACATATCATCTACAGGAAATATAAATATGTTGTTTTGAGCCAATTTCAGTGCACAGATTCTATTTACTTGCTAAGTTTAACACATTGAAAAAATAAAACATAAACTGTAAAACATGCCAGAACTATTGCACAGGACACATCTTATGCTTTATTTTTTTTCAATGTGTGAAACTCAGCAAATAAACTATAAAAACTGTAACTGTGCATTAAAATGTGCAGAAGTGTATTCTTTGTAGAGGACATGTTAACTTATTTTGACTTAGACAAGCAAAAAAACATGTCATTTGACCGGGACTTTTGCAGACAACTGTAATAAGGAACAATAATTAATACATAACCACAAAACTGAAGGTTCAAAGTGGTCAAAGTGGTAGGGCAGCCACTTACAACAGACAACATATATATATATATATATATATATATATAT
>JAILXH010132961.1:4326-19733 GCA_023558415.1 Piaractus mesopotamicus
AATAATGTCTGATTCTGTATTAAGTAATCAGCATGATTACTAGTAAAATATTACAGTAAAAATCAAAGCTGGGTAAATTGCTGATGTTGCTGCTGTTTTTAATGGTAGAAATGTTCTGAACAGATATCAGTGAAAATGTACAGTTTAAAGGCTGTGAATGTTTTAGTAACTTCAATAAATTTTCAATAAACTACTTATGTACTCTTACTTATGTACTTTTTACTTGTACTTGAGTAAATTATCACTACAGTAACAGTTCTTGTACTTAAGTAGGGATTTTTTTTCAAGAAAGAAGCAAGAGGCCACTGCTGAGTCCGCATCAATGCAGTCCTTGCCAAAGGCTGCAGTATGGGTACATACAGGTTGCTACTGAGCTTAGCTTTTACTGAGTCAGGAGATTGAGTTTGATTCTCCTGACAACACTGGCGTCCTTCAGGATGCTGCCCACAGGACACTGTTAGCTTGATATTTTTGGTTGATGGACTTCTCAGTCCAGCAGTGACACAGTAGCCCTGCTGTGTCTGATCCACTATACCAGCACTAACATGCCACCACCATGTCAGTCACTGCAGTGCTGAGAATGATCCACCACCCAAATAATACCTGCTCTGTGGTGGTCCTGTGGGTGTCCTGACCATTGAGGAACAGGGTGAAAGGTGGCTAACAAAGTATGCAGAGAAACAGGTGGACTGCAGTCTGTAATTGTAGAACTACAAAGTGCACACATATGGTAAGTGGAGCTGATAAAATGGACAAAGAGTATGGATAGACAGAGGTGTACTTAATGAAGTGGCTGATCAGTGTAGTAATAACATCTGTGTTCCTGCGTGAACACTAACAAACTATTCAGTCTTAGACGTTGTACCCCTGCACACTATACTATGTACCCTTACCTTTTCATACCAACATTTGGCTTGCTCACTAAGTATTTCTTGATAGAAAAAACGACCCATGAAGTGAAGAAGGCATTCAAGCACAAATGGCCACAATTTATAAAAACTCAACTGTTTTAAAAACTCAAAGGCTTCACTCGAAGAGTGGATCAGTGTCGAGCTAAAATAAAAAAAACACCATCGGCAGTATTTGAAAGTACGAGATTCACCCCCGCAGAAAGGCCATGTATCAAATCTTTCCACAGTTCGGATGGAATTCTTGTTTGTGAAAGCAAACCAACGATAATGAGCCCCTCCATCAAATGAGAATTTTTCCATTTCCATTTTACTTTTTTAAGTTGAAAGTAGAGTCACAGAAGTCAAATTCCCCTAGTCATTCTTGGGAATTTCAGATCTTTAAATGCGTGACTTTCCCAAGTTAAGATCTGACAAGATCAAAATAAGATTTTTCACAAATTCATATTACAAAAGCAAATTCTGCAACAGATGACTTTAATGAAAAGCAACAGAAGCAGCATCCAGTGGCGTCCAGAGTCCTACTACCATTCTGTTAACTACAGGACTGCTGGATCGTAGTGCACTATGGTTCACCTACCATTATGCTGTTCTTTTATCTCTCACCACTTTACATCCATACCACTCAGAGTATTCTAAAGGTATTTCTAGGTAATAGATGTTTTAAACAGGGCTTTTGGACACACTCTTGAAGAACTGAGAAGGTGCAGTCATCCGAGTCTTCGGCCTATTGTAGAAGTTTAAGATACAATCCCATTTCCAAAAAAGTTGGGATGCTGTGAAAAATATAAATAAAGTCAAAATGCAGTGATATGCAAGCCATTTAAACTCTGTATTTCATTGAAAATGCTTCAAAGACAACATATCAAATGTTGAAACTAAGAAATGTTATTGTTTTTTGAAAAATATAAGCCCATTTCGAATTTGATGTGACCAAATTCAAATTGGGCATATATTTTTCAAAAAACAATAAAATTTCTTGTCTTTGTATTATTTTTAATGAAATATATGCATATCATTGAATTTTGTTTTTATTTACATTTTGCACAGTGTCCCAAATTTTTTGGAAAAGGGGTTGTATTTGTAGATGTCTAGTTATGTGGAGAGGTTTGCAATGAACTTGATTATGTGCTTGTGAATGGCATTGCTGTATTGTCCTTTGTTCTTTATTTCTCTGAACCCAGTGTTAGTTGCCTACCTGAAGGCTTTCTTGAAAAGGATTTCTTTGTTTTTTGTTTGTTTGTTTATGGGTGTGCAAGGTGCTGTGGTTGTCATCCTGGTCCTCCAGAATTTCTGAATCTCCACTTCTGCAGCCACCAACAACCAGACAGGGTGGCTGCTGCCTTGGCCTCCTTCTTTTTTTTCTTTCTAGTCTTACTGTCTTACTGGGGGAACAGAGCAGCTTGCATTCTTTCAAACCGCACACGATACAGTGTAGTATACTGTACATTGTGGGGCAAGACATGCATAAATATGCAACTTTTGCAGACAGAAATTTAAAGATGTTCAGTGAACATGGTCTCCGCACTCTTCACTTGACAGTGTAATGTACTGATGCACAGTTAGAAAACATATTACTCAGTAATAGATGGGATCCGTTAGGGCCTTTCAGGCCTTCGGAAAAAAAAAAAAAAAGATTTCTGGGATGTGAAAAAAAAGTCTAGAATTTTTAGTTCAATTTTATTCAATAGAATCATGCTTGTATTAAAACTCTACAAGTATTACAGCACTACTCTTGTTTCATTTTAAAGTTTTAGATGAGAACGAAAAGGTTATATTCTTGAAACCCCAGCAGAAAATTGGCCAATCAGGAATTTTCTCTGTGGTATCTTGAAAGATATAGTTAAGCAAGGTCTCCTGGTAGGGACTTCAAGAACTGGAGCGCAGTCCTAATGCATTAGATTAACCATCAGCATAATTACTAAGTGACAGAGGAATCAATGAATAAATTTTGATTTCTAACAGGCAGGACCAAAAAAACCACTCTAGGTCTTCTGGAAGTCCCAGACATGTCACTGACTGAATATGAGTGTCAGCCTAATCAGTAGGCTCTTAGAAATGGAAAATAGCAGTGAAAAACAGCTCTATATTAGAGTTTACTATGGAAATTTTTTGAAACTGCCAGGTAAAATATATGCTAATATGTCTCAAGCTTCAAGTTAAAAATGGAGTGTCTTTTAGAAGCTTCAAATTTTTGTTTTTAATCTAGAACTGCTAAAACATATTAATGTGAATTACCGTTAGCGCTAGAAAATGCTACTAGAATTCCATAGGGCCACTAACAGAAGCTGGCATTTTCCTAGAGGTGGGTTCATGTTTTGGCATTTGTCTCTCAAATGGAAGGCCTGGCACTAATAGTCTCAGTACACCACTGCTTAGTAATATATTTAGCTACACAATATTTTTTACTTTTCTACTTATGTACTTAAAGCTAATGTACCTTTTACACTTTAGGGTTTTTCCTTTCCATTGTTGGAGTCCAGCAGCATCTGTATGTTTTTGAATAAAGAAATGGTCTCTGCATGTCTCTGAATAAAGGATGTTCTTTTATAACACTCTGTGTGAGAAACTCTGACAACCTAAGACCTGATTTCCTCTTCGCTCTCTCTCCTCTCGAAAAAGTATGAAGACGTGATGCAGCTTAGTAAATGAGGCCACAGAAACAGATCTGTAAAGACTCAAGGGAAGGTGACATTCAAAGACCTCAGTAACTTATTATTATTATTAACGCATGCATAAGCAAAAAAATTAAATAATATTAACCCTAAAACAAATTTTGTGCCAGCATCATTGTGGTGATTCCTGTATAAAGACTACATCACCTACATTACATAATGCATTATGTAAGAAATTACAGAATGGCAATTTGAAGTAAGATAAATTTGGCGATATGTAATATTGCACCGTAATCTAATTTTTCTTGTAAATAAGAGGACCCATCACACCTCAGTCTCTTCTGTCTCCTATTCTTCACCCTAATCATTTTCAGCTGTGTATATTCCATCAGTAGATATTTTGCTATGTGTTTATACTCACCTCTTTCTCTCAGTGGTTGTGAAGCCTTGCCAGAGTCACAGCTTCTGTTGGTGTCTTCATGTTCTCCTTCTTTGACTATCACCTTCAGTAGCAAGTTTTATGTATGTACAGTAATGTGGGAAAGTCAACAGTACAGTTCATTTCCAGGCAAAATAGCCATTAAGTACAAGGTACTAATTTTTCAACTTCAGGAAAAAAGCAGAGAACATATTAAACAGAAAATTACACAGAAGCCTTCAAAACTAAACCTGCAACACATGATGCATGTTCCAAAAAAGTTGGGACAGGAGTAAATTTACCACTCTGTTACAACACCCTTCTTTTTAACAGCACATTTAAGAACTAAAGACAAAAACTGTTCCGTTTTTGAAAGCGGATTTTTTTTGCAATTCTTGTTATGTAGAACGTCTCAACTATACAGGGCCTTGGCTGTCAGAGCTTAAAAACATGTTTCCAATAGGAGACAGTCTCAACCTGCACTCTCTGTTTTCTTTTACTATTTCATTAAATATTTTCTATTATAAAGTATTATAATATTTCTATTATAAATTATTTTTTAAAACATTTATTTTACTTATTGCTTATTATCTCTGCTGGTTCTTCTACCTATTTAAAATTGTATCATGCAGTCAAGAGAAAATATTTTTATCACTCAAGATCAGAGACAAATATACAGTGGCTAGCTGGCTTATATGTGCTTTGCCTTTAAACGATTTTTGCTCAGCACTTATTCCCCTTCTTTTTTTGACATGTTGCCAGCACCCTACAGTTTGATCACACACTGAAATTATAGCACCAGTCATATGGAACATACTTGTAGATAAAAACTAAATTAACATAATGCATTACCCTGTAGATTTGTCTCTGATCTTGAGTGATAAACATATTTTCTCCAGACTGCATGATTTTTTCATATTTTCCCTGGTTTCATATTTTTCCCATGACAGTTTTATAGACCAGATATATATGCTGATGAGCCAAAACATTACAGAAGTTACAGAAATTTTTAATGATGGTTTCGGAAGGAATCTGTCATAAAACAGTCACATTCTGGACACATACATGTAGACACTGAAATGTAACTGCTTCAGCATTTAAGGTGGAACTTAATATTTGTTGGCAAAAGAATGTAACTGCTGCAACATTTAAGGCGGAATGGAAAATTTGCTGGCACCAGAACGTAACTGCTTTGGAAAGGAATTTTGAAAAAGGCAGTTCTAGATTAAACGCAGACATTTGAAGCTTCCATGTTTTAGTTGAAGCACATTAGCATACAGCTAAGATACCTTGTAGCAGTTTCACTGTGACTCAGTAGTAGCTTTAGTATAGAGCTGCCTTTGCTGTTTTCCTTTTCTAACAACCCACTGATCAAGCTGCCCCTCATATTCACAGTCAGTGATGTTTCTAGAACTTCCAGAAGGCCTAGAATGAAGTTTTCTTCTTATGAAATTGGTCCCACACAAAACTTTAAAATGTGATCGGTCGATTCTTTTGTTACTTTGTAATTATGCTGATAGTTAATTTAACATGTTAGGACTCTTCATTTCTTGAAGTCATAACCAATAGGAGAGCTCGTTTAGCAATACTTACCTAGATACCATAGGCAAAAACTATTCCGGACTGCCCAATTTTCCGCTCAGCATTAAAAAAATATAACCCTTTAGTTTTCATCTAAAAGTTTACAATGAAACAAGAGTTGTGCTTTAATACTTGCAGAGTTTAAATACAAGCAAGATTCTATTGAATGAAAATGAACAAAAATGACAGCCTTCTCTGAAGGCCTCGAAGTCCCTTAGGGTTCCCTCTGTATCTATCTATCTATCTCTCTATCTATCTCTCTATCTATCTATCTATCTATCTATCTATCTATCTATCTATCTATCTATCTATTGTCATAGAGCTGTATTTTGGGTCTTAATACATTCTGTTAAGAAGATTCCATTTTTGTATGGATAAGGTGTGGTGACTCCAGCACTGCTCTTTATTTCCTTATCAACAACAGAGCAAAAACACATTAACTGTGGAATAATGAAAACTGTACAGAAATAGTAGGTCCTGCTACTAGTGAAAATGATCAAAGACGTCCCGCTCAGTGTGTTTGTCAAGCTGACTTGTTGTTTTGAGTGCCCTAGTTCCTTCAGCATTACTAATAATTCATTCATAACACTTAGTATACTAAATATATTATATACTCTCGTAGATCTTTCCATATAGGTGCTACAGTTCATAACTGATCCCTTAAGAACCTTTTACTGAATCATTTGAATCCACCGACCACTTGGTATAACCAACTTATATTAGTTATTAACTAGCTATTATTGTAATTTAGACCAGTATTTGTTTAAATCTGCCCTCATGGATTTATTCATGACATGTGGTAGATACATGTCCAAAATAAAAAAAAAGGACAGAATTGAATCAAATAAATCCACTGGAATTGCAAAATTAACCACTCATTTTACCAAAAAATTATAACAGAAAGACTACAATCCGTAACTATTAAGCTATGAAGTGCACCTGCACGGGCAGTAGACCTTATAAAATTGACAGTGAGTGTAGCTACAAGAGAAGGGTACTTAATGAAGTGGACAGTGAGTGTCTGTTGGCATGTATATTGTATAAACTGTTGACATATCATCTTTCAATTGTGGTATATGTAAGGAGACTTTAACTGTATATTGATAACCACTCATTTATTGGCAAATTCAGCTCTCATTCACATCCATAGGCTTTTGCAATGTAAGCATGCAAAACATAGGTCATTCACATACTGAGAAGCTCCCTCATCTTTTATCAGTTAGCACACATGGATCAAAATACATTTCAGTAGCATACGTGAAAAGGATATGCAGATTGTAATCAAAACTGTCACAGTTCCAGAGACAAGTCCCAGAGTTTAGCTTTGTACAAACTAATATGTTCCAAGTTATGACAAAGTTATAAATTATTATAATTATTAGCATAAAATACTGATGTTAAATTGAATCAATTAAATCTGTTATTTAAATTGTGAGACAAACATAAATGTGTAGCTTTATTTCTTTTCCAGGTAATATGTTGTTATCTATAAGGTTGAACCCTTGGTAGTAAGATATTAAATACTGGATAGCAAAGCTGAAGGCAATAAAGTAGAATGAATCTTTGTTAACTGACTGTAGTTAGCTGTCGCAAATATCCATGAGAGGTGTAGTGTGAAGTTAATTACACCACTAAGCCCTATGTGTATCTTGAACACAGTAAAGCTTCTTAATAGTGGACTAATTGATAACTCTAAGAGCCTGCCATGTAACTGGTAACAAATCAAATTCAAACAGATGAATTCTTGATTCTATAAAATAAAAAACATAAAGACCAAGACATTGCTTAAAGGGTGCTTACTGCACCACCATGTCTGCATAGATGTTTGCTGCAGTGTTGGGGTGTTTACTACTCTAGTATTTCATAGCTAATACAAAGTGGTTGTTGATTTTTTTGTTTGCTGACAAATTAATACAATACATATAAGTGATTGTTTTCTGTTTTTTGTGTATGTTGTATGCATGTATGTAGATGCATACATTTATGCATAAAACAAGCTTCCAGAACACCCCTCATATCCCCAAACAACAGCAACCCTTAAAAGTTTGTTCCCAGCCCCCTATCCTGAATTATTACTTAGAAAAATCATAAATCTTCAAAGCTGAATAACAGATAGATAAAATTTAAGAATGATTAAGTGATGATTTGGGTTAAATTCTAAGGATATAGAAATTAAAATATAACCCATACCTACCAAACAGCAGGGGTGGAAATATTTGAGTAATTGTATCATTTTGAATATTTTTACTGTACTAGTATTATTGATTTCTAATTATTGATTTCTTGTACTTGACTCAGTTACACTTTAAAGAGATAAAACATACTTATTACACATTATTGCTTACTTGATGTAAGTCTCTTAGACCTTAGTGCTTTTTAATTGAAAACAACCAAAAATCCAAGCAAATTCATATCAGTGTAGAATGAAAACGCCCATAACTGTGCTAATTTGTCTTTATGTGAGGATCAGTACTGCTGATTAGCCGCCCAACTGCATCACACACAACTGAACAAAGATAACTTAATAATTTATCTGTTAATAAATATTTTTATTTACTTTAATAAGTTTGAATGGTAATACTTTTGTTCTCTCACTCAAGTATATTTTTGGCTCCAAACCTCCATTTTTAATTGAGTAAGACTTTCATACTTATATTTAAGTACAATTTCTCTGTACTTTTTTCCACCCCTGCTTAATAGACATAAAGATAACACAGTAGTTGCAATGTTACCTATGTGTAAGGTATTGTAACTGTGTCCTTAACCTCTAATGAATAGGGAAAATGATTAGAGTCACACAATTACCATTGACTTGAATATTGTAAGTATTGCTACCATGTGCATGTGGCCTGTGCAAAGAAACACTGCAACACATGGCAATTAAATTTACTTTACATATTTAAATATACACTGTACATGTATAGGGCGGCACGGTGGTGCAGTGGGTAGCGCTGTCGCCTCACAGCAAGAAGGGCCTGGGCTCAATTCCCGGCTGGGCGACCAGAGTCCTTTCTGTGTGGAGTTGGCATGTTCTGCCCGTGTTTGTGTGGGTTTCCTCTGAGTACCCCGGTTTCCTCCCACAGTCCAAAGACATGCAGTCAGGCCAATTGGATATGCTAAATTGCCCCTAGGTGTGAATGTGTGCGTGAATGTGTATGTCTGTCTGTCCTGCGATGGACTGGCGACCTGTCCAGGGTGTATCCTGCCTTCCGCCCAATGACGGCTGGGATCGGCTCCCCACCGTGACCGAGAAGGATAAGCGGCTTAGATGATGTGTGTGTGTGTGTGTGTGTGTGTGTGTGTGTACATGTATACCACTGTCTTGTTCTGTTTTGCCTCCACATTTTCCACATTGTCCACATTTTCACAGTCAAAACATTTACATATCAAAGCATGATGTACAAGAACTGTTACCTTATGAAAGAAAACTTTCTTTTGTCAATGAGAGCATTTTCTTGTCTTCTTTGAGGAACCTTAAGCATAAAAAATGAGCTCTGGGATCTGACCACCCTGTACACCTGTGCCATTGGTACTGTCTGAGGAGCACTGAAACTGGAAGGTCACCTTCCCGCACTGTACCTCAGTCATTCCTTCCTGCCCAAAATAGCTGAGCTCATTCCCATCCAGAACCACGCTGGCTGTGTAGAAAGTGTCAGGTTCTATTTGTACAGGATGTTCGAACCACACAGGGAAAGTGTTGCTGGAACCATCAGAGAAATACTTACTGAGGTTCTGGCCCAGTATCACTCCTTGGCGCTTTAGCTCAATTTTGGCACTATACTCTGCAGAGCCACAGCTTGAACCGTAGAGCCCAAAACCAGCAATAAATACTCGCTTGTCAACAGCAAATTGAATACTGTCACAGCGTCCACGGTAACGCCATTGGTTGCTCCGATAAGCACAGGACTGGAAGCGGTGACACTTCTGTGGGGTCAGTCCTCTGCGCGGCTTGCTGACAAACTGCAGATCTGGCTTCTTAGCTGCTGTGTACCACAAGAATATATCATTCGTCTCATTTAGCGTCAGCACACCTGACTGAGCTGCACCATTAGCAAAGTCATCCAGGCCCATGGTGGGAATGCGAATCAGGTACACAGCCTGGCCAAGAACTTTACGCTTGTTACCAATGGAAACGGCCAAATCTCTTCGCTGACACTCAGCCTCTGCCCATTTCAGAGCTGCCTCAAACACGACAATCTCCTTGGCATTCAGTGTCTCTCGCCGCAGGATACTCTCCAAAGTCTTGGGGTCAATGTCACAGAAGCCATCAGATTTAAGGGACAATTCAGCCTGGGCGTCAATCACTTCCCAGCAGCGCTGTGTAAGCTCCGGTTCCTCAAAAAGGCAGCTCTGAGACAGCAGAATGCAAGCATTCTTAGCACTTAAACTTGTCTCCAAGAAGTTGACACAGGCCCGTGCTAAGTGTGGAACGATGTATTTCTTCGCTACATATAACGTCGCCAACACAGTATCAGCACTTAGGTCAATCTCATCGCAGTATATGTACCTGAGGAAGACATAATAAATGTTGCTTAGAAATGCAACATGCCCTATGAGAATTTGATTTAAGTGAAATAATGTTGATTTGATGTTGGGCTACATCAGTGATGCTGTAATGGTTAGTGATCCAGCATTGGAAAATCAACCATGTTGAAAATTTTTGATGATTCAGCAGTACTCACTGATGTTTGAACAGCTGTTGATCTAATGTCAGCAACGATGTTGATTTAATGTTCAAGCAATAAACTGAATTTATCAACTTTGTGTTGATCCAATATTGAAAGCATACACGCTTAAAAAGATGGTTCTTCAAGAGTTCTTTAGGAAAAACTAATGATTCTATATAGAACCATGAACACTAAAAAGAACCGTTTGCATATTTAAAGGGTTCTTCGCACTGTGAAATCGTTCTTCAGATTGATGGAGAATGGATATGGTTCTATATAGAACCTTTTAGAAAAGGGTTCTATATAGAACCATTGTCTTTACTAAAAACCCTTGAAGAACCATTTTTTAAAGAGTGTAGTAAGTTCAGTTCAGCATTTACAAAATATGACACATCTTACTTCTGTTTTTAAGCATTTAGCAGACACTCTAGTCCAAAGCAACAGTGGTTGACAAGTGCACCACTTAGAGACTTACCCACTGACTTTTATTCTCACATGACACTCCTGCCTGTATGGGGGCTGAACCTCCAGTGTTTGGTATGGTGGGCAACTTGCGTTACCCACTGCATCATCCTCACATATAAGACTTCGTGTTGTCAAGCTCAAATTCTACAAACTTGTGATGACAACAAAACAGCATATAGCCTCTAGGCATGTGAAAAAAATTACACAGTGGATAACGCAACATTAAGTCAACATCAGTACTGACATTAGATCAAGAGCTGTTTAGCCGTCAACAAGTGCTGTTGGATCAATGTTCAACATAGTTGATTTTCCAGCATTTTATCGATAGCCAATACCACCAGCAAGATCAAGGTAAATTCAACATCAGAGATCTACACTAAATATCAAATGAACATTGTTTCAATCACAGTGTGCTATCTGGAAAGTGAAGCCTTTTGTTTGCCTTTTTAGTTTTCATGTAATTCTGACAGAACTTGCTCTATGACATACAGTCATATCAAACATATTACTATGAACTGTGGAGACAAAGCATGAGGGAAAGGATCAGCCTGCATGTCTCAGTATCTCCATTATTTCTCCAGTCACCATAACACACTGAGTTTGTATAGATTATCTCAGTCATTCAGTTCAGGAGAAAGAGAACAGTAACATATTCCACCTACACATTCACAGGCAGGCTAAGAAAGGGATAGAAGAAGGAGCTAAGGGAAAGAGGAGACACAGAGAGGGTGAGAAAAAAAACACATGCTTAAATTCCATAAAACACTGCCATGATTCACAGCCTTGAGAGAAGAAGTTATTAAACACATTATAGAAATCCTAAGCCAGAGGTATTCAGCTCCAGACTGTGAATCCAAATCCACTATGTTACAGAACAGCTTCTCAGCACCATTCCTGGGAACCCACTGCACTGCACTTTGGTCTAAACTTTTCCTGCCCCAACTCACCAGATCTGACTCATGAAGGAATCAGGTATGACATTAACTGTCCAATTAGGCACAAACATTTTCAAAAAAGTTGTGACAGTATGTGAAATGCCAATAAAAAAGAAAGCAGTGAGTAGTAAATTCTTTGTAGTAAATTGACCTGTATTAAATTGAAAACAGTAGAAAAACACAATATTTGATGTTCCAAAAAAGTTGGGACAGAAGCATGTTTACCACTGTGTCTACCACCTTTCCTTTTAACAGCACTTCATAATCATCTGGAGATTGAAGACACCAAGTCTCTTTGCTGTGCAACCGCACAGGGCCTTGATTTTCATATTTTGCACTTTATAATGGCACTTTATAATGGCACACATTTTCAATAGGAGACAGGCAGACTAGTCTATCATGCATACTGTCTGATTATGCAGCCATGCTGTTGTAACGTGCAGATGAAGAAGATGGCATCTAAAATGCAGCACATATTGCTTCATGTTGCTGTGTTCACATCGTTAAGCATTAGTGGTGCTTTTACAGATACGCAAGTTACCCATTAATTGAATTTTATGCTGGCAGCAATCTGGAAGGTCTGCGCATCAGTACATCCTTTTATATAAGCTTTAGCCCTGAGAAGTCAGATGCATTGGTGGATGTTGCTGACATACGGCTTCCATATTGTGGCTGAGAAGATCCAACAAACTGCAATAAAAAAGGAGCTGCAAACTCAGAAAATGCTTTTGTCACAAAGATGACACCGGTGCTACATTTCACAAATGCACTGCAATTACAGAAAACACATGCAGCTTCATAAACGCTGATAAGCCAGTCACAACACAACAGAAATGTTTCTGGATGACACTCAAAGAAATGATTATATGCAAATAAAAATAATATAATAAACATTCACCAGTAAAAGTTTTATTTGAATAGATTTGAATAGATTACTACTATCAGTGTATTGTAATGAAAATTAGCTGTAGAGTGTAGCTGTAAAAGTTATTAGTAATACCAAATAATTACCACAGTACAGCTATGACATGTCAGTCAGATAGCAAACTAGCCAGCCAGGCCAACCATGAACTTAGGAAGTGAGTGTCCTTGGTCTTATCTACTTCTGTCAGTGATTTTCCATCATAGATATTCTGTCCACTTTGAGTCTTCCTGAAACATTTCTGTTGTGTTGTGGCTCACTTCAGTTGTGTTGTGACTGGCTTTGCAGCGTTTCTGAAGTTGCCTGTATTTTCTATATTTGCAGTGTGTTTGTAAAATGTTGCTCTGATGTAGTCATTCTGATAAAAATGTTTTCTGTATTTGCAGCACATTTGTGAAATGCAGTTCAGTTGTAGTCATTTTAATACAATTTTTTTCTGTCTTTGCAGCATGTTTATGAGTTTGCAACCTGTTTTTAATTGTACTGTAAATAGGGTCTTGTCGGCCACCGTACTTCCACTGGGCTTAGTACAGTCTTAACTTTCATTTGTGGAAGCAGTGTTGAACAGTGTTTTTTGACAGTGGTTTGTCATAGTGTTCCTGAGCCCATGTGCTCACACCCATCACAGAAGCATGATAGCATTAAATGCAGTGCTGTCTTGCATTTAAACACAATTTTCTGGATTCCCTGAATCTTTTGATAATATTATACACCTCAAAGAATGAAATACCTAAAAGCCTCGTCAAGGAACACTGTTCTTAAACAGTTCGGCTATTTGCTGATACATTTTTGGCAAAATGGTGAACATCGACCCATCCTTGCTTATAGAGGACTAGGCCTTTCTTAGATGCTCCTTTTATATGCATGCATGATTACATTGCCTCTCTGAAAATGTTTTCTGAACATTTAACACTGTTCCTAGTATTGTTCTGCCTCTATCCCAGGTTTTTTGGAATGTGTTGCAGGCATCAATTTCAGAATGAGCGTATAAGCAAAAAAAGTCTTTGTACCGCTTTTGTTCAAATACGAAAAATATGTCAAAGTGGATTATCAAATCACTGCCTTCTGTTATTTGCATTTTACCTACTGTTCTAACTTTTCTGGAATTGGTTTTGTACATTAAGTGTTCAGTCAATTACCAGTGATTACAAAGTCCACAACTGGAAATTGGATTCAGAGTCCCTCTGACTTTGCCCTAAATTTCAATGGTTGTGAATGATTCAGTACAAAGCTTTGGTCCTTAAAGTTGAAACTACCTGACTGAAAGATGAGTGCTTTAAACAGAGAGGTTACTTTTGCTCCTCACTAGAAACAATCACAGCTCAGTCATTTGCACAGTACATAAGAAAGAGTTTAAAAGGAGATCTTGAGGAGTCAGCTAAAACTCTTAAAAGACAGATACTGAGACAGACTCTTACTTTAACATGGCCAGGAAGGCTGCAGGCTCCACATCTGGAATATTGATTTCATCCTTATCCTCTGCCAGCTCTCCGTAGAACATGGCATGAAACACTGAACTTCCCACAGCCAGGACATACTTGTTAAAAAAGAAATGCAGAACAATGGGAGTTAAGTAATTTGTTGTCTTTTAAAGTTCCAATATTAAAAATGTTTGCATTAGATTAATATTAAGTGTTACATTTTAAACATCCAGCAAAGGTTGAATGAAAAATCAAGATATAAATATGATAAAACTTGCCTTAAAAATTGCTTATCAGACCTGTCTAGGAACTGTGTGGGTGTGGTCCTAATATTCTGATGAGCATGCATGATTAACATTTGCCAGCATGAAAAATATAAAAATAGAGACAATTATCCTCTGTGTATCACAATCAAACAATAACAAACCTTAATTTTTATCTTTCTTTCTTTCTTTATGTCAGTTTGAATGGAACCACTTAGGTTGCTAATGCCAAAAATACATTTCACGATCCATGTGCCACAATTACACACATATCTTTGTTAATATCTTATTGCTTGTCAGGCAATATTAGTAGCAGCTCATGCTGCAAAAACAAGCTTCAAAAACAGATATCTGGCAAACTGCAGGCACTTGAGTTTGTTGGTCCTTGAGTGCAGAGGCTTTCTTCTGGCAACCTTCCCAGTGACTTATGCTTATGTAGGTGGCTCCTGATGGTAGTTTGGGAGACGTTCAGAGCCCAAGACCTAACTAATGTCTGAAAATCCCCAGTTTGGATCTGCTGTGATCTTTGGCAATTCTGTGGCTACTAGAACTGTTCTCTTCCTGGCAGATTCTTACATTCTCCAGTTGCATTACATTCCTTATTTAATGCCCTGGTCATGTAAATGGACATTTTTAACTGTATAGCTATTTTCTTATAGCCATTTCCTGATTTGTGCAGCCCAACAACCTTTTGTTGTACATCACTGCTATATTCTCTAGTCTTTCTTATAGTCATGGATGTCTAAGGTAATCTGTGTGTCACGTCATATTTATACCCCAGTGAAACAGGAAGTCAGGAAGCTCAGATGAACTTTAAAACATAAAACATAAATGGGAATATACTGCAGTTGGATTTTACTCATAAGAATATGTAGAGGTGCCAACTATTTTGGCTCACAGAAGAAAAATATTTATTTTATGAAAAGATTTAGGCTTTTTTTTTCAAAAGGATAAGCAATAAAGAGTGTTTTATACAGCCCATTTTGCTCATGTTTACCAGGGGTGCCAATATTTGTGGAAGTCCCACACTGCTTTTTGAATGAAGCACAATACAATGACTCAATAAAACCTGGACTATAACAAACTGCAACACCCGCAACAATAGTGTTAGCCATGAAAATTTGTTAAAACTTTAAAAAGCTTCCTGAACATCTCTCTCTCTCTCTCTCTCTCTCTCTCTCTCTCTCTCTCTCTCTCTCTCTCTCTCTCACT